>WAAB01006641.1:56365-78339 GCA_013389865.1 Piaya cayana | reverse complement strand
CAGCACACCACCTCTTTGACACTCAGGTCCCATCTCCAGGCACACTCCCTTCTAGCCTGGCCTCCATTCTCTCCTACCTCACATTTAGTTTAAAGCTTGATTTATGAGCTTAACTAGACTTTTTAGAGAGGGCCTTAGTCCCCTTAGGAGACAGGCATGTCCTGTCGCTAGTAAGAAAGCGAAGTAAGGTGCAATATAAACATGTACTGCTTTATATCCTTGAATTAATCATTCTTACTTGACCTTCACGCTTGATCTTTTTCAAACAATTCAGTCATTGTTTTTTAGTTTCCTGTATTATATTTTGTAGCTGACCTTCCTGATTCTCTTCAGTTTTGGATTCTTAACTTTGCATTTGATACTTCCTCCATAGCAAGAGTCTCAACTATTTCTACGTTAGCTGAACCTCATATAGGTCGTCTTAATGCAAGCTTCTGAATATGTCTCCAGTTAGTGGTATTTTTTATATACATACACACTCTTAAACATATGTTCTTAAACTTAAATGGATGATGTTGAAATGTTTAATTAAATATATTACTGAGGTCTGGAGTATTAGTTAGGTGCAAAATTAAACACTACTCTACATCCTTTATTTTTCAGTTGGGACAAAAATACATAGGGTATTGCAAAACTGAACACTTAATGTCTTTGTGTTCATTTTCATAAGGAAGTCTATAAAGGTCCAGGAGACAAATTCTTTATGCCGTTCACTGCCTATCATCTCTGCTTTTCAAAATCAGTTTACTCTTATCATGTTTTTTCAGATACAAGGATCATTCCCATAGCAATAAATTTGGTTTTTGTCTTTATTTTATGTTGCTTTTATGTCATAATTATTTTTACGATGTCATATAAGCAGAATACAGAATGCGATGCATCTAAGGACCAGCTTGTTCACTTCACTGCTTGCTTATTATAGTCAGCTATATTAGTAAAATGAAACTTCAAGTAATGTGAAGAATATGTTTACTCTCATTTCACTGTCTCCATGGAGAAAATGTTCTATAAGCACATACAAAGACCCTTAAAGGCAGCAGCTGTTCTGAATGGAATAAGAGAAGTATCTTTGTGAATGTGTCCTTCACATTAAAATGCATTGCAGAAGGGTGACTTTATTTAACTTTTTCATTCCCTATAGATTGGTATTCTCTTGTCACTTACTAAGCCAGAATGGATGAGTAAGGGTTAACCAATTGTGCTCTGGAATAATTTGTGATGTTCAATGTTGTTCCCCCCTAAAAAAAAAAAGAGAAAAACATGGAACAATCTACGAGGAATAATTGATTTTGCAAAAATTTTTTTTTCTTTTTGGAATCAGCTTTTATTAAACCTTTTAACACAGTTCATTGAGAAATCATGAAAAAAAAAAAGAGAAAAACATGGAACAATCTACGAGGAATAATTGATTTTGCAAAAATTTTTTTTTCTTTTTGGAATCAGCTTTTATTAAACCTTTTAACACAGTTCATTGAGAAATCATGTGATTCTATGATTCTAAAGTTCATAATGCGTTCTAGCTTAGCTAGCATGCAGCTTTGACATTCACATTTACATGATATTGCTATCCATGAAGTTGCTGATGAAAACACAGTTAGTGCAGTTAATTGTAGTAAAAGTATTAACCAAAAATTAATAAATGTTCATTTGGATAATTTTTTCCTTGGAAAACTTTTTTGTGATTGATAGATTGAAGTGCAAATTTTGATTTTTTTTTTTTTTTAATGGAAGGATAGTTTTTACCAGAAATATATAAGATTTTTTTATATTTATCCATCTCTCTCTCCCTCTCTCTCTCAGTTTACATGAATACAAATAGCTTGTCTTGTCTTTGTTGTTTTTGAAAAATATTTGGCTAAAAGAAACATGAATCCATTTATAACCAGTGGCATCAATTCCTGTCTTAATTATGAGCATGTTTGGTACTGCTTGAGGAAACTACTTGAAAAGCTTGGGTCAGATGAATGGCTAATACCTTTTCCCAAGAAATAAAGTAAAAACAACTCCCTTCAACTTGCTTTTATTCAACTGTATCACCTATTTAGATTATTTTAAACATATAGGTTTCTTGTGCATTTAGTCATTAGAACAATATTTCAAAGATAGGTTAACAAACTGATTTGTTTAGATTTCTGTTACTTGTAAAAGTAGCCCTTCATTTGAAGGCTCTCAGAAAACATATGTCAATTTGACAGGTTTCCAGCTTGATGATCACATGCTTGATGATCTCAGTTCAGTTCTTAGTAGGCAGAGGTACTCAACAGCAAAAAAACCCAAACCCAATCAATTGAACAAAAAAGAAACCTTAACCGTTTCTTCTGGCAGGCTGAGGCACATAGACCTCTCAGAGATCCTCATAGTTTGGGTGTAATATCAAAGTACTTAGCCAGGTATCTTGTAGACCCTTGTTTATGCATGGGGAAAAAAAGAAATCTCAGGAAATTGCTGTGTAATCTCCCATTTTAAAAGTATCAATATGAGCTGTTTCCAGTTGAATTCTTAGTGAAATAGGCTCTTGTATTTTGCAGTATTTAAAAAAAAAAGTTTCACGTGCAATTATATTTAATTTTTTCATGACTAGTAATACTCTGTGGCTCACTGAAAAGCTTTGGAGATAAAAATGTCTGTTTGGTGTAGTTACATTTCTGAAAAATTAGAGGCTTTCCTGCCTAAGAGTAAACTAAAGATCTGCTGTTAACAACCACTGTTTTGGGTGAGCCCCTGGGCAAATATGTCTGGTTGGAAACCATGTAGAGTATGAATCTCTTGGCAATTATTAACATTTTTCCTGCCAAATGTATTAGTTTTTGATAGCTTGGGAATTAGCAGCCTGAAAATATAAAAGCATCAGCATCTTCTGATGTCCTTCATCAGTATGTAGTAAATGCAGCACTCTAGTTTTAAAAAATAAAGAGGTATTTTGATAGATGCTTAGAGTTACAACCTAGATTTTGTTCCCTAAACTAAGGAATGGGCTTTCTTCACTTGACGTACTCTTTTCAACTGCTCTGTCCGCAGTTTGCCCTGTGTAATTCATACTTCCGCCCACTGAGTGCAGAGATTAAAAAATGTGGGAACATGATTCAGTATTGGCTGGAGTGAAGTCTCCCGCTTGCCCCAGTGTGGGTGCGTGTGGTGTCAGTGTCTGGCCAAGGTCACTGTAAGATCAAGCTGATGTGGATGCTTCCTGCTAATAGATTTTAAACCTCTTAGGAAAACACACATGAAGTTGCTTTTGGAGTGCAGTACTCTTGGTGAGAATGGGCTGGAAATTAATTTCATAGATCTGTGCTGAAATGTAGTTAGTAAATATTCATGGTCTAGAATTGGCTGTGTTAAGTATCAAATTGTAGCTGGAATTCACTGTGATCAGTTTTACTTCATTTGCATCTGCTTTTAGGGACCTACAGAGACTAGTAAATTGTGGATTTAATGCCCACTTGTTTCTAGCGTGATGGGAGAAAGGCTTTGAGCAGCAGCTTCTCACAATGTGAAGGCACATTAGGAGCTTTTCCCAGCTAGTGGAAAGGAAATGAACTTTTGTTTTTTGTGTTAAACATATGGTCAGTTCTAGATAATAACTTGCTGTTTTGTTTACTTCCTCTTGGAAAGCACTGAGTTAGAGAGGCATGTGATGCGCAAAATGTGGCTTTGGAAAGGATGACTGTGTTTAGTTTGTAACAAATGTTAACTTGAAACCAACACAAAAATAAATCTGTTTTGAGCAAATGCATGACTTTAAGGTTAAAGGCTAGCTGGAAACTGGACAGCTGTGATTACAATATCTTGCTACTATTGATTTTTGTTCCGTCACCCTTATTTTTAGTGACAGTTCTGCAAGATCCCAGTTCTAGAGTAAATTCTGGGTAGACCAGTGACAACGTGATGCTGGTGCAAAGAGTGAGATTCTGGTAACCCTGCATCTGTTCCCTCTCTCTGAAATGTAAAAGAGCTTTTGAACTTGATGAAAGTTGCACAGATAAACTTGCTTTGTCTTTAGATTTCCATCAGCACATAAACAGAATACTCAAAGTAGTGTTGTTTGTTCTAAATTTGGGTGTCTCTTAGCCTCATTCAAGCAAACTTACAGCTGAATTTACATTTAAATTCTCTTTGACTCTGCAATTTAGGAATTTAAAACTATTAACAGATAAGAACAACTTTCTGCTGTACTTCTAAAGATTTTTTTTGCCATTGATGGATTAAAACCTTGTGTGAATGAAAGAACGTATAGGTCCAGTGCAGCAAGTCCAACAGCAAAATCTGTATTTATGGTACCATGATTGGCACGCCCTTCTTCCTTTTTCCTCAAAACTTTCCCATCATATTTAATTTCAACTACTGTGACTACTGCCATGATTATCTCTGCCACATTGTCCAACTTCTCTCTTCTTGTTCTGTCACTCTTCTCTGTATCCCAGGAAAACAGGATGACCTTGAAACAATTTGTGGTTACTCATAAGTGACTTGGCAAAACACATTTTGAGCATAAGGCTTTCTTTTCTTGTAACAGCTTAAAATAACTACTTAAGCCTGTGAGCTTGGGAAAGTATTAATACAGGGAAAGAAACCCTTTGGATAACAATTCCATGATTATTTTCTATTAAAAATTCAAACGCTTCAGTTTAACAGGGAGCTCTTGATGTCATCTGATATTCTCCAGTATTTTTTATTTTAGCTATGTTTTTAGAGATTGGCAGTTTGATGTTCACCGTAGATCTGTCAAAGTGGTAAAAGCAGAATGTCTGTTTTAACCAGATTTTCTTTCATATTAACACTATTGACTCATTATTAATGGGATGATCACAGGATTTCTAGGTTTGTCTTGCTGATGGATTTAAAGTAGAAAATCAAAGTTTTTATGTAGTCTTTTATGTAGCTGCTATTTAATGAAAAAATATTTGGAAATGACATATGCAAATATAAATATTATTGTTGGTAAAAGAATGGAATTAAAATGCTTATAATATTTCTGATAAGCTGAGTTTTAACTTCACCATGTTCATGGATGAGACCAAAACCCATGGAAATTAGGAAGTACTGGGCATAATATATTATTATGGAAATGTGCATTTTCCAGTTACTAAGAGATGTTAGATGTAACTAAACGTTGCCTTCCATCTGTAACTCTTAGCTTTTCATCTCTTTCAGCACTATTCTCCAAATTATTAGTCACATTGTAATTTACTTTCTTAGCTCTGTGAAGATAGCATTATTTGTTGCTTATTTCATGATAAACTTCCATCTCCCAATTCCTTTCCCATATTACTTACGTAGTTTTATCAGTGCACTAAGAATTCCTGGGGAGGAGAGGACTTGCATTTGTTAATTGAGTTCTGTGGAGTTTTGAAGAGCTGCAGGTGAATGTGATTTGTGAAAATCAAAGAATTTGATAAAAACTGTTCTGTGAGGAATAGCAGGCCTATGCATGAATCTGATATAGTGGGGAAGACCACAACAGTGCTGTGAAGACAGCAAACATGCCTCACAAACCTTCCTGAATTCTCAGAAGACAGACGGATCTGAGCAACAGCAACTGGCTTGGGACAGTCGAAAACCTCACAAACTTGTCATGGGATAAGAGGAAGGGTGTTTCTAATATGTAACTGAAGAAAAGATGGAAAATGGAGCATGTATTGTTCAATTAATTTGTAATTGTTCTGAAAAAAAAAAAGGAAGAGAGATTTGAATAAGGGAGTGACATTCCATTATTGTGTATGAAACCGAATGCAGATGGTAAATTCTTGTTATGAAGGGTTGTAGAAGCATTCTATGATAGAATGAATAGGTATGATGAATGAAACATAATTTTGGGAAATGTGATGTGCTGTATAGAGAGACTCCTTTAGCTGAATGCAGTAACTAATGAGTTCTGAGCGGCCTATTACATTTGGGAAAATGTTTTTTATTTCATAGTAGACCTCCAGAAACATTGACTTATGCCGCAAGGTACAGCACTGTGAGACATAATAAGATATAAGAAGGCTCCTAGCAACTTATGTTTGTGTGTCTTTCTCCCATGTGCTGTCTTCCCCATCCTGCCACTTACACTCTTGCAGGCTGTAGGACTTTTTGTACCGCAGCTCTTAGCAGATTTATTCACAACATGGCAGATGATTCCTTGCCAAAATAACTGAATATTTTTCTGCTATTTCATGAGCATCATCAGTCCACTGAAGCATCTGGCAAGCTGAGAGAAATCAAGTCCTCTGCTTTTTCTCCTAAGTGGCCAAGGTGTGAAGGAAGAAGTAAGAAGAGGGAGGGTGGGAACGTCTGCAGGCTGAGACCTTCCGTTTCAGTTCAGCAGGTCTACCCGTGCCTGTGGAGCTGAGTGGTCCCTGTGGTGAAGCAAGAGGCAGGGGTTGGAATGGGTGATGGGATCTTGCTGCTGTTCGTGCTGGTAGTGAGCCCTGCGTTTCCTCCAGCTGCAAACCAAGCAGCCAGAAAAGATGTAGAAATAGCAAAAGCATGGAGCAGACGCCAACATTGATTCCAGATATAGATTAAAGGCTTCTCTACCAGCAGTCTCTAAATGGACTGGGACATAGCCTTTACAAGATGACAGGAGCAACAAGCTATGTAATAGTGTAAAATCAGAGATGATACTGAGAAACCATTCTTTGTGTTTTTCAGTGCAAGATCTCTGGACATCAAATGAAACAAAAGTTTTTATTAGCAAAGCAAGTAATAACTTTTGTTTACAAAATAGATTTTTTTGAGTGCTGCAGATTCTTCTGTTTAGGTGAAATGATAAATAGATTCCAGACCTTTTTCTGTTCTTTAAATATTTTAAAGGTCTCTGTCCTTTTCATTTTCCTTCATAATTTACTTTTTAACACTTGGAAATCTTTTCATTATCTCTGCTCATTCTTATTACAGTTTTGCAGTTGTTTTTGGTCTGTTGTATTTTCTACTTAAGTGATATGTTAGATTTTGTACCTGGTACTTGATACAAGGTCAGATGCTTTGTACTAATTTTTATAAGCTTCTGTGCCTCTGTCAGTCTTAATTGCTAATATTCTTGTGCAAGTAAGCATGATTGGAGTATGTCATCTGCAGAAGGCTTTTGCACTTTACCTTAATTTCTATGATATATCAGAATACTTGTCATGATTTAAAAGCATGCATAATGCTGAATTATGAGCTTCTTTTCACCCTTCAAAAAGATGATGCTTGTAAATTGTGGGAACTGGTAATTTTAAGTAAGGTCTTGATTTGTGAGAAAGTTTAAAGAGATTCTTTGGCAAAAACCACAGAGTGTGTTGAAATGATGGTCTCACAGTATCTAATATTAGTAACACTTAAGGTCGATATGTGGCTATGATGATGATTGCTGCAGCATTACAAAATCATCACAATTCAGAGCTACTTCATACTAAAGGTATTTAATAATGGATTTTTCTAAGTCCTGTAATAATTACAGATTTACTACGTAAGTGCAACTGTAGATAATATAAAACAGTGCTTTCTAATTCTTCACAGTGTAAATCACCACACAAGTTTGCATTGAATCTGGAATTAGGCCATTATGACTGAAAAATGCATGATATTCTGATAGCTTTGCATTAATTTTAGGAGTATCACTTTGTCCTAGAGGTATATTACTCATCCTACAAAAAAGGAAGAAATTGCAGAAAAGGTTGGTTATGGGAATTCATTAACACGACCCTCTTACTCCTTGATATTGGCAGGTCTTAAAATAAATGCTGTTCCAACTTAACAGATTTTTCCTAGCAGAGACGTTAAGACTCATACGCTAGAGGACTGACCCATATTAAAGCTTAATTATAGTAATGGATGATCCTACAAGTGTAAATTATTCATAGTTGTTTCGTATGTGAGAGTAGCATCATGAATCATTTAAGGAAAAGTTTCTGGAAAAGACCCTTGACAATAGATTAAGTTTGTGAAAAGATAATTTTCCTCCTTGTCTTTTAACCCAAATTTAAACCTGACAGTGTTGAGTTTGCAGGTGCGTTCTTGTATGCACAGCTTTGCATTGAGGATCTGTTTTTGCTTAATGGAAATCAAAAACAAGTCTTGGGGCTCTACACCCTTGTAGTGTTCCTTGACTAATATGTTATGCAAGGGAAACATTCCTACCTAAACACAGTCCTGGTGCAAAAGTTGCTATCTCAGTTGTCTAATTCCCACACTGTCACTAGGATAAGAATTTAGTGTTACCCTCTTATCTCTTGATGCCAGCAGGTCTTAAGAGTGCTCTAAGTTTGTTTTTTTCTGAGGAAGGAATAAGACTTAAACATAGGCTTGGACTTTATTTTCCAGTTGGCTTAATTGATGAAGTAACTCATAACTCCCAAGTTTGTAGTCTTAGTAGTCTTTCTGATGAAGAGAGAACTAAGAATATTTGAATTAGATTAAAACAGGGCCCCTACTGAATGGGGCAGCTACCTCATGCGAAAGGTTCCTTCAGCAAGTGCCTTGGATCCAGGGAGAAGAAAATGATGCTATCGTTTTTTAGGAGCTTTTACCAGTTTTACTTCTCAGACGCCTTCCTAGCAGTAGCCCAGAAAGGAAGGAGTTAAGATGCTTTGAACCCAAAGTCTTCTGCTTCATCCCCACACCCTGTTGGTGTACTTCCACACCCTGTTGGTGTTGAGAGAACTACCTTCCGTTCACCTTTAGCTTGCTCAGCAGGATAGTCACTATATTTTTCAGATTAGCATCACTGCTGAAGCCTGTTTGAGTTTATACAGCAAGAAGGAGTTCTTCCTGCTCTTCAGTGACATACAGCATCGCAGGGCTGTCTGCTTTTTTCATTTGTAAAACCTTTTGGAAGAACTGAAATTATTCTTAGATGGGCTCCATTCCTTGTAGATTGCACCACTTCCTATAGGATTGAAGATTGTTCGCTGTAAGCTTGGTGGAAGTTTGATGGTACTGAGTACTTTTTTCCCTGGGACACTATTTGCTTGAAGGTAACCATACTTTGGTGGATGAAATGGCAGACACACCTAAGAGGAAAATTACAAAGAAGTCGTCGTCTTTTTCTTATGATCGCCGGAGAGATTCAGTGAAAGTTAGGAGACAGTCCAAGTCTCTTAGCTTTAAGTCAGCTACACTGGGTGCTCAGAAAAGGCAGACACAGAAGAAGCAGGTTTGTATTTGGATATTTCTCAAAAAAATTGCTTATTTCTTAAATTCATAAAAAGATTGTAAAACTTGATGTGGTAATACAAAGCGGAAAAGTATCTCTGCTGATTTGCAGTATGATTATATGTACAAGCTTGTGTGTGGGTAAAGCTGGATTTTTTTGCTATATATTTCTTAAGAGCCAGCTAAACCTGTGCTGTTAATTTTATTGGAGGAAAAGTCTGCATCTTCTCTGCTTTTAAGACACGTTTTATCATTTCTACTTTGTCTCAAGGAGTTGCTCCTACAGAGTAATACGTGCCCAGCAAGCTTTTGATAGTGTGTTGCTATGCTGAAAAACATGAGTACTGAAACTTTTGAATTTATTATTCAGATGACAACTGTTTTGCTGCTCTTCATATTTTTTTTTAATGTTGAAAGGTACCAGACTGAGAGCTTTAGGGAGTGAAATATTTTATTTATTCCAGAACAGGTAACGCAAGTCAGCAGCAGCACCTGTTCTCGTGGGACCAGTTCTTAGGGTTAGAGGGCAGCTTAATGCCTTGGCAGTGCTGCATGTCTGTAGTTAAAGACTTTCATATGCAGGTCTTTATCTTTTGTAGTTGAAATCTAATTAAATGAAGTTTCTCCAAAGATGTAGTGTGTGCTGTAGTGAATGGAATAAAACCAAGTGAGTCAGTTGATGAAATGTCTTTGTATACTGATCTCCAATCTAATATAATATGAAAGGAGCACAGGATGGTTGACTATCAACCGTCTCTCACTCTACGTTTGTGCGCACTGTGAGCCTTTCTGAAGGTTTTAAAGGAACTTTGCTGATAATTATCAGTAAGCTGTGTAAAACAAAGTATTTTAACAATTTGCAAGTAGTGTTTCCACAAATGTTTTAAAATACACTGCTAATGAAAATCTAGTTTAAGTGGATTTCTCATGTGCAAGTCATTTTCAAGCCCTGACCACCACATCTGCTCCTAAATTTTGAGGGCAATATAACCGTTCAGATGTAAGAGAGTTTAAGTTATTATGTCCAGCATAAACTTTGATAAGAACAGTACGATTTTGATGTGTGGGGGTTTTTTATTACTATTTCTGTTGTTAATGAAACCTTAAATAATCTTTTAAAATAGCACAGTACTAACTACTGGAGTGCTAGGGTGTCCTGACTTTAGTGTGCTTCTGTAGTGTTAATTATAGTCATAATGAAACCCCCCTTTTTTAAAATGAGGGAGTATTTGGACAAATTGGGAACATTGTCAAAAAGGCTACAAGCTCTGACTATTTTTACCCCATATTATGAGATGTAATCTGAGAAGTAAAAATTATAAATCTAAATTTGTGAGATATAAAATGCCAAATGACATCCGTAAACATTCATGTTCATCGAATCTTTTTGGGAAATGGAAAGACTATTCAAACTTAATGATTTTATTTGTAGGGGTGCAAATCACTGGATATTCCTGTATTTCAGGTTTTTTTAGACTTTAGATTTTTGCAGCATCTCGTCTTTTGGATAGGTGCCATGGTTACTGTGTGACCTCTAGTGGTTAATAAAAAATACGCTCAATTGTCAAATTCAAGCTAATGCTTAAACAAGTTCTGAATGTGTATTCTTGTTGGCTTAATTATTTAATGCTATAAATTCTGTTTGTTATTGAAAAAAGAATCCATCTGCTTCAACTTAATTTTTTATGGTGTCACTTCCAAAAAATAGTTTTTTTACTAAAATCAGTGTTCACATGGATATGTGTCTGAATTTCAGTACTTGTAGATGAAGAATTATAGGAGTAGTTTTAAGAAACTTTTCCTGCTTTGGCTTGGTTGCAATATGGTAGTGGGTGGAATAGCTGAAATGAAACAATGTGAACGAAGACCTGTTTTGGTCAACTGGTGTATTGGATAGATCTGAAGAAGGGCTTTTCTGCCTCAGGAATGGTTTTTTTTTCCCTCTAAATGCTCCAGTTAACTGCAGAAATATGTTAATTTTTCATACAAGCTTGGTCTTGTTTCAGTCTGTAGATCATTATAATTAAGTGAGGCAAAACCATCCTTACCTTCTCCCTGCTTCCCCCCCTTAGCCCCTGGGATGGCAACTTTTGCTATGTGTTGGAAGTGCTGTTGAACACAAAACACTGTGTCTGCTTTTGTTACTGTCAAACTTGTAAAATGCCAAAGAAAATTAATGACTTTGAAGATATCAGAATCTGATCTGTTTTTAAGCAGCCAGACCTAACTCTGCTAGTACAGTGTAACTTCAGTGATAACTCAGTCTTGTTCAAGGCCTGAGTTATTATGTGAACAGCCATTCAGTTACTGCAGCAGGAGGAATACTACTGACAAATGCCTATTTTGTTGCTTAAGTCTCTTTCTCCTTTTTTCTTTCTTTATTTCTCTCTTTTTATTTTTAAGTATTTTTTTCTAATAGATCCTTGACATCTGAAAATATTTAAAACTGTACTTTGCTCTCTGCTGTTTTAGGCTTTGCTGCTCAAAATATATGTAGTTTTACTTGGGTAGTTCCCTGGAGGAATAAGACTCTGCCACTGCTTATGCAGGCAGGAAAGCCAAAATTCGTTTTCTAAACGCTTTGGTAGATTGGTGTCAATCAGATTCTATTAAAATAATAATGCTGTACAAAATCCTTTTCTGCTTTCCTGTCCATATTACCACTGCCCTCCCTCTTCTGCAGAGTTTGATTTCTTTTTCCTCTTTGTGGTAAAATTTCCAATTTGATATACTTTTGTTTCCACGAAACATTAAGAGTTGTAAAATAACTGGTAAAATATTAATGAGAGTCAGAATATTTTAAAAAGGCATTTGTCCCAGCCTCTGGATTATAGTATTAGGGCTGGGTTTAAGGCAAATGGCTGCACTTCTGCTTTTCTGTTTTCTTTTCATTAGCTTAGCTAACTTATTAGAAATTGAAAATCTTGAAGTGTTCAAACCCAACAGTTTCAAATATCCCATCTAACATAAAAATGAACCTCTTCCAAGGTAATCTTCAAGTTAGTTATTAGTATGGATGACATTTTATGTTCTGCTTATTTCCCTACATCTGTCAGAGCTGAGGTAGAAAATCTGATGGTAATTAGTGTCACTGGCTGCTGATATTGTCCTATTAGTTAATCTGGATGGGAAACCACATTCCAGAACTATACAGGCTATAACTTCTCAGCTGTATGAGTGTTATGCAACATAATCTATGAAATGTTTGGTAGTTTTAGGAGAAGTTGCCTCTTTCTATATGCTGAATGAAGAACAAATCCAGTTACATGAATTAAAACCTATAACTAAGCTTTAAGATAATTTGAGATCAATAACCTTATATGAAGACATCCAGTGCTACTTTTGGCTGTTGTGTGAGAGCCTTTTGAATCCTGTTTCTCTCTGTCATTGCCCACCGACTGATGGAGGTGACATGGGCTGGGGCCTCAGTAGATTAATTAAGATCTGAAACCGCTTTCCTGAAAATTACAGATGTTTTGGATACAATTTTTTTTGGAACTTGGCAGAGTTTCAGGCTCAAGAGTATAAAGAGCTTGCATAGACTGCAGATTTGTGTTTGTTCCTGTATATTCCTGGTTTTTTTTTGCGTGGAGTGCTACAGAATTGAACTGAATAACTTTTTTTTTTTCACTTTCTTTTTCTTTTTTTCTTTTCAACTCTGTAATTCCACAACTATGTGGGATGCACTGTCTACTGTCCCAGATGCAGAACGATGCATACAGAGAGTGTGTTGTTAGAAAACTTGCAAATCCCTGTATTTAAATATGACTCAGTTAATAGGAGTGCCTCAGATTCTTTATGAGCATTGGAGAGCCTATAAGTTAGACTTTCTGCTTTCTTATTAGAAGGAAACACTGGGTGTGAAAATGTCTCTGAGAAGGCTGGGGATGTGAGGAAAGGGCTGGTCAAAGACAGCAGTGGTTTGTCATGTTAAACTCTGCTAAGGAACGTGGGTAGCAGATGTGCCAGGTGTAGTGCTACAGCCCTGTGACAGGTCTGGTGAGCAAAACCACAGCACTGATGCCAGCAAAGCAAATTAATTTTAATCTGTTAAGATACCTAAGCAGTAAAGAAAAACTAAGGATGAGAAGGCTCTCAAGTGATTAATTTTTGGACATTATTTTTAAAAAACATGATCTGTGATTGCTTTCCTTCTGTTGACTTTCCTCCTGTCTTTTGCATGAGCTTGTTTTGAAGTCTCTAGGGAATCTTGGATGCCTTCTCTGGGGAGAAGGAAATCAGCTTTAAGTGCAAGCCCTCAGGATTTGTTATGGAAATCTGATCCCATTTCTTTTAAAACAGAATGAGACAAACATGTAAAGAGAAAAAGCGTGTATATCAGAGCACTCGGAGATAAGAGTGTGGAGGTTTCTCTGGCAGTTGGATTGTTAGAAGAAACTTGGCTATCAAAACTCCTTCGGTCTGGAGCATGGCCAGCTGCAAACTGTGATTGTAACGGGGTGAGGTAAGTTTGTAGCCAGTGAAGTAGGCCCACCTTGTGTTAAACACAGTAGAATCAGAGTACAGTGGTGTGGTAGTTAGAGACTCGTCCGCTGTGAGTTTCGAGTTCCTGCTTTCTGTTTCTTACTGAGGTTTGTTTGTGGTGATTGTGATGATGGGTACATTAGTGTGCTTCCTACAGGAGTATAAACCATTGTGCCTCAGTGGTGTTTGCTCCGGTGGTGTTGGTTAGTGCCCTCCACTCTGCTGATCTCCAGTGCTCGTACCATTTCAGGAATTATTTTGTTGTGGTGTTGAAATTACAGCACATTGCCAGGAGCTTTTCAAATTTAATTTGTGATTTGTTTAATGCCATCAAAATATTAGGCTTTATTTTGACAATTTTACAAGTTTATTTGATCTAAATGGAGCTATTATTTTTAATTCTGCCTGAGTAATTTTTGTTGTATCTCATGTAAGCATTAACACGATTAACCACACTTCTGGATTCTGAAAGGTGTGGCTTCGTGATAGATTTTAGCTGATCTCAGGCCATGGTGCTGTGAAGAAGGGTGACCTCATGCCACAGACCACGGCTGTGCTTTCTACCTCTCCCTGGCACTTGCATGAGGAGTTATTCGTTGTGCTGAGCAGTGTCAGTGTGCCGATCAGCTGGAAAACTAACCCTGCTAGAAAAAAAGAACACTGGTAAGGCAAAAGGGGTAAAGACAAAGGTCTCTGCTCTGAGGAGCAGTCTGGAGGCCAGGAGCGGCTTTGCTATCACCAGGGCTGTGGATGTTAAGTCAGAGTATGAGTCTCCCTCAATAAGGCTGGGTGGGAATGGCTGTCAGGGCTCCAACCCTGCCAAGCTGAGGGAGAGAAATGGCAGATCAAATGATTGATTTGGTAGCACACAATGGCACCCAATGCAGAGGGGGAAGGATGTGCAAAGGAAGGCAGGTCCTCAGTCTTGCTTGTGTCCACAAAGGGCTGGTGGTGACCCACAGAAGACTGAGTTGAGTTTGCTGAGCTGATAGGTTCTGCACGTATTCACCAGACTTCGCACAGCTGTAAATACCCACTCTGCCTTGGTTGAGGCTTTTGATCTGCTATTGGAATGTTGGCATGCCACAAGGAAAGTGAGAAACAGTCAGAATTGAAGAATAATTGAGTCTGGAAGGGACCTCTAGAGCCACCTAGTCCAACCTCTTGCTCCAAACAGGGCCAGGTTGCCCAGGGCCTGTGCAGTCTGGATCTGAGCATTTCCAAGGATGGAGATTGCACAGCCTGACAGGGCACCTGCCTCAGTGTTTGCTGACAGGTTGAAAAAGTTTCCAAAGCCAAGTCTCAGTTCTGGTGTTGCAACTAGTGTCAATGTTGCTTCTCCTCCCACTACCAGTCACCTCCCAGAAAATCCCAGCTCTGTTTTCTCTCTGCCCTCCCACTAGGCCATAGAAGACAACAACAAGCTTCTCTCTTAAACTTCTCTTAAAACTGAACAATCCCAGCTCTCTTGACATCTCCCATGGTCCAGTCCCCACTGTGCTGGTGGCTGTGCTGAAAATGCCAGCTACACTGATGCTGTGATCGCCCAGTCTGTAGGTAGCTGCCGTCGCACAACAGCAAACTCCTCACTTGCTTTCCAAGTGCTGTTCAGGAGGTGTCTACCTGTGCTTTTCTGCAGACCCGCTCACCACCCAGGTACCACCCAGCCAGTACTGCTGCACATGGATTAATCACTTAAAATCCTTGGTGGCATGCTTAGCAAAGAAGCAACGAGCCCTTTAAAATAAAATCTCTGCCTGACTTCTGCTGTCTTGTATATTTATTTTCCTTGCTGTTTGTGCAGAATTATAGCCTCAAAATGAGGAGGATGTGTTTTAAAATATGCTGTTGTCAGCTACAATAATGCCTTTCTAGGTTTAGCTATTCTGTTACAATTGGGGGGGAGGGGGATGACTCTGACAAGTAAAAACTAGATGGGGGGAAAAAAAAAAGAAAAAAGAATGCTTTCTGGACATACCTACTGGTAGTGCTCCATTTCAGAATGGTCATATTCCCAGCACTTCAGTAGAAAGAGAAAAGTAGTGGTTTAGTACCCTTCAGAACTTGAAAGTACCTTTTTAAGTGCTCTGCCACTGTTTTTTGTGGAACGGTGACACTTACGTGGCTTAAAACTTGCATTAATTTGTACTATATAAGCAATATTTTTACATGTATTTTGAACAGTAACTGATGTTCTGACCATATGGCCTTCGCTTTCATTTTTATACAATTAGAAAAAGTTATGGTTTAATATTATGGAATTTGCTGATTCAAAACTATATTATCTCATTTCCAACTGACGAGTTTGTTACTTTTGTAATGGCATCAGAGTTTTGCCCCCTGTTTTTCTGTGTGAGGGTGAGCGAGCATTTTATTTTGCAGGAGGTTGATTTTAATGTTTCTTGACAAAAAGGAAGGAAAATTAATTTTAATTATCTGGAAATATGTCCCCTGGCTCAAAGAACAGTTCTCAGATAGAAAACAAGCGGTGTTTTGCTTTCTCAGCAATTTCTGTCACTTGAAGCGTGACTTGATCATGGAGGTAATAGCACATGGGGAAATCCAGTGAGAGCTGTCTTATTTCATATGTGTTTCAGTTCAAACACGTAGGTTCTTTTGATTTGTGGACTGTAACTTTCGCTGACAGTATTAGTGGTGTTTGGAAGAACAGACACTGACAGATGACATTCATCTAACCAGTGGCTGCCTAATCTGACTTCAGATTGCTGATTGCATTATCGGAATGATTTGAAGTACAGTAAATATTAATGACTGTTTATCTGTTATTTTAAATAAATATAAGGTAGTGAGAGAGTGATGATCACATTTCATGCTTCCGCAGTAATTAGCTTCTTGACATCTATGGTGAAGATATCAACTGTCGTGACTGACGGCTTTTCTTCTACGGTGATTTCTTTGGGAAAATGAATTATTTTCTTTTTTTTTTTCCTTTCTCACAGCCATCATTACTCTGCTTTTCAGTGTGGTCAGAAATAGTGAGCTGTCTCATGTGTTTTAAATTTAAATCTGAAAAATAAAAATCTTAATTTCATTGTCAATCTTAGGAAAATTACTTTTCAAGTGAGTTGCATATAATCAAGAAATGATTAATAAAGGTAAGAAAATACCAGAAATCTTATATTACAGATTTATATTCAAGCTGAGCCAGAACTTATTGTTGGAATTTAGTGGATTCAAATCTTTCCTTGAGCAGTTTCTGAAGCACAAGATAGAATTTATGACCAAAAGTTGGTAAGAAGTTGAAGGTGCAGAACCAGGGTGGTGGTTACGATTCTTCCCAATGACCAGAAAAAAATTTGCACGAGGGTTTGAACTTGTTTCTGCCATATTTATTAAAATAGCTTGTTAGAAAGCTTACTGTAGACTTAAACTCTTTACTTTTTTTCTGTGTTGATCATCTTTAAGATGAGTTATGGAGTTTTCATAACACATTTTTCAAGTTCATCTGTTAATACTTTAAAAAGCCCCATAAAACAATGCCCTCACAAAATCAAAGAAACCCCACAGAATTGTTTCTTGTTTGCTGAAGAAAATCCCAAGGACAGAGAGGTAGCAATGACTCTACCATTTATTTGTGTTGCATTGCTTTCATTCTGGTTTTACTGAGAGCAAGATCAAACTTGAAGCGTCATAATTTTGTGCTTGTGAGAACTGCAGTGTCCCACAGTATCACTTTGGAAATCACGCATTCATTAAGGACTGTTCCAATTTTTAAAATATTTAAACTTGAAACGTTTCTATTAAGCTTTCTTAGATTATCTTCTTCAGTCCTTGTTTTACTGAATAATCTTCTATTCCTCTAGTATTACTTTTGCATGTTAAGGCAGATTACATTAATTTCTTTTTTTTGAATATTAAGTCATTATTGTGGCACATTTTTCATAAAAAAGCTGTCATAAATCTGTCAGCTGTCAGCAACAGAAGTCAGCTTTGAAAACTTTTAAAACATTGCAATACATTTTCATTAAAATTAGTTGTTAACTGAGAACATACTTCTTTTCTTGACATTGTCATGCTGCATTGAAGAATGACAGTGGGCAGCCGTGTTTCACATTGTGGCATCAGTTGAGTACAATACCAGCATTGCAAATGCAGGACTGAGACATCCATCTTTTCCCTATCAGCCTGCTGCACCTGTTTGCTTGGCAGGCAGGTGATGGAGCACTGACATCGGCAACTGCTTGCGGACATGGATAGATTTGCATGGAGGGAAACAGTTGCAGAATGATGCTGTAGTCGTTTCTTGTCTCCTTAGAATGACAATGATTTCCTGAATCATTAAAAATGTTAATTCTTGCTGTTACAAAGCAATTCACTGAACTATTGAGTACTGTGCATGTAAAAATACGTTTACTTATGGAAATATAATGGATTCCTTTTTCTTCCTCCTTCTATGCTCTGTCATAGGTTAGGTGGGCTGAAGATAGGCACTTACTCTGATGCAGATGAGCTATTAAGTTACTTGAGCATTGCCTTTGGCTTTGTATCTTGGAGTCGGATGACTTTTTTGGTATTTAGATACCTGAGCAGCTGCATTTGGATTACAGGACAGGGAATTAAACTTTTTTTTTCCCTTTCCTGTTACACATCTTAAAAGAATAATAGCTAACATCTACTTATTAGTAAAAATCCAAGATTTTAGTCCTTCTAGATGATTTGGTAGTCATTTAGTAAACAAACTCTACACTATACTATTTCATTCTTTTGATATGTAGCCATCCTTGTTTAAATAACTTGCAAGTGAAACGTTTGTGACTGTAGGTAGCAAGATCTAACCAAAGCAGGCCATTTCTGTCTCTTTGCTTCCTGCCTCTCTCCTCTTCATTCAGATAACTGTCTTTTAAATGGCCATTGAATGCAAAAAGGCAATTTGCTTATATTATAAAGAATTAGCCTATAAAGATATTATGGAGGGTGTATGATGCTTAGTGGTGCAAAGATCCTGATGACCCCTTGAAGTACCTGTTCATTCCTTTCCCCACCCCTTTCCTTTTTATGGCTGCCAAAAAGCAACTACATTTTTGTCTGTCAAAATAAGAAGGCTGTTCTGTGTGTGCTAATTTTACTTTTATTGAGAGGAAAAGTACTTGACTAGCTCTTCTGAAGGTATAACTTTTATCTAATAGAAAGGTCAATGTTTGCTACAGATTTCTATAGGACCTTTTAGATACCATATGGGTATTGAATCCAGGTTAAACAAATATTTGGAACTGTTTTTACCTCTTCTTAATTGTTTCCAAGTGTAGCAGCCTGACAATGGGCAGCACAGATAGAGGGCTACTTTTAAGTCACTCCTGAAGTTGAAAGGTACCTGTCGATGTACTTAGTAAATCTACGTGTTGGTAACTTTGCAGAGATTAACATATTAATACTTTGCTGCATTTCAGTAAACAGTTATTCTCATACCCTGAAACCAAAAAGCTGTTGTAGATTTGGAGTTAGCTTGACTTAGCACTTGTGCTGTTTACATCAGTGTTTGGGTTGGACTCATAAAAGCTGTTTCTCATACCTTGATAAAAAAAAAAAATCTTCAGCTTTATTGGTTTTGTTTCATGTTTGTCTGTTACAACCTTAAAATTGCACCATAGGAGTCATAATATAAAGGAAAAAATGCCCCTTTGAAAAATACTGGCTATATTAATTTCTGAAGTGGAGCCTGAATTTTTAACTATTTTTTTTCTTTCAGTTTGTTTTCAAGGTTTTTTTTTCCATCACCAGTTATTTTCTTAATTCTACTGCTAGAAGAGCTGATTTTATAGAGACTGAAGAGTCCTGTTGCAGGAATTATTCTTGGAGCAATGACAGAATTAGTAAGGGAGGGTGAAAAAAAGGCAATGCGGGGTTTTTTGTTTACCTTCTGCTTTATAGTGTGTTTAGATCAGTAGGTAAATCAATAGCAGCAACAACTGTAAGAGAGTGAATTAATTTAATGGAAGAAATTTGGGAGTAGTAAATAAGTGACATGGCAACAAGATTTAGTGTAGACAGTCTTAAGGCAGTGACTCTAAAATTTTTTTGATAAAACCTTTTAAGATGTTAGATAATTAAAGAAATTAAGAAATAATTTTTAGATATAGAATTTCTAGATTTGCAGAAATCCCAGTGATCTACCTGTGGTAAGCTGTAGATGCATTGCAAGTCCAAACATAGTTTTTATTCGGTTTTGGAAAGTAGATCTCATTTATGTTAAAGCAGTTGTACTTAATGATGATGTTTTGGTTAACATAAATAGACATTATGTGAGAGAAAATTAGTAAATGAATCTTTAGTTTTCTTAAGTTGCAGTTCAGTCTGTCCCTTCAAAGAGCAATGGTATTCAGTGAGACTGTGTGTGATAGCTTGGTTTTTTGAACGTATAGTAGCTTAGCTTGTTCAGTAAAAAGCAGCTTTAAGGGTGAAGTGTGAGTCAGGAATTTCTGAAGGAGAGAAGGTAGTTAAATTTCTCTCCTGAAGGTGAGCCAAGCAGCTGGAGAACCTCTGGGGAGAAGTAATGTTTTGCCCTTCCTGTGTCTGGCTACATTTTGCCTCTGTCACAAGCATCCTGTGTGACTGTAGGCAAGTCTGTTTTGGAGAAATTGTTGGTATGACACATATCGGTAATGAGGAGAAGGAATGCGGTGCAGCCAGCTCTGGTTTTGTTATATAATCCAACTGTGTGTAAGCAGGAGCGGGGTCAGAGTGGGCAAGGAACAAACACAAAGGAAGACATTCCAGTTGATTGCTCTCCTTACATGCTGATGTTTTTATGAATCTGATCTTCTGAGGGAGGGATTGACATGTTTTCTATCTTATAAGATAAGACGTGTTAATATACCACTCTGTGAGGATTTCTCTGGTGTGATTAGGATGATCCATTTGATATTTTTTTCCTTGGATTTCAGAAAGGTATTTGACAAGGTCTGTCTCCAAAAGCTCTAAAGAACACTTAACCATGGTATATGGGAGAAAGTTTGTCTATAGATAAAGAAAAAAAAAAGTAGGAAATAGGGGGAAGGGTAAATACAGAAGCTTTATTGTCAACAGTAGAAGGTCAGCAGCAGGTTTTTTTTTCAGAGATGACTGCTTGAGACTTGTGCTCTCAAAGAGAACTGTAAATAAAGCTATACAGGGAAGAAGGAGGTGGAAAAGTGAGGTATGATCCTATGATGTTTGGAGTGGGAGAGACTGGCTCTGCCATGTTCTTTCATGTCTTATCCCCAGATGATTGAGTCAGGGACATTACAATGGTAGGTAGAACTGAGTTCACTTAAATTTTGAGGGTTTGTAGGGTTTTCTCTCTCCTTTACAATTTTATATATGAAGCAACGAGTTTTCAGAGTATCTGTTACAACTAAGGACTGAGATCTTGCGCTTAGAGTTGGTAGCTTAAAAAAAGAACATGTCTGTGCTTAGCAGCTCAAGATGATGTAGTTTTTAAATATAACAGATTAGTGCTTAGTAATGCTGATTTCTTTGTGTATGTTTTCTGTAGAAAACAATATTTCATTTGCTAATGATATATCAGGTATGTTTAACTTCCTGTATCAGCATCAATGGATGAATATGTAAATTATGTCTCTATCTTTAAAAATGTAAATTTTACTTTCTACTTTTTTAAGATTTTAAGCTCCAAAAATGTTACTTGCTTGTGGTTTTACAGGATAGGACAATATTCATCATACTTCTTTAAAAAATGGCTAGTTTATATAGTACTTTAAAATTTATACCTACTTACTTTGGTGTGATTTTTTTCATAGCAGTTTTAATTTTTTTTTTCTGTTTATATTGCAATCATAATTGTTTTCAATATGTTATAGAGGTATTCCTACTGTTCAGTGATGTAGCAGTGTAGAAATGTATTCACTGAGTATAAATATAAGTGTGTGTTTGTATTCTGTCTGTAACATGCAGGTGGAGTGCTTCTCTATCTAGGATGTTTATAGGGTGGATTAAATGAATAATTTCTGGAAACCTAGAAAGATCTGAAAGAGGCTAGGGCACATATTGGAAAAATTTCACTGGCAACTCAATGAGAAGTACCTCCCTGTTCTTGCTGTGCATTTTCAACCCAGGATTTGTCTGTAGTGGTCAAAACAATTCTTAATATTCATTGTTAAATTCTGTTAAAATCTTTTCAAATAATTTTTTTTTTTTTTTACCTTGCTCAGGCACTCATGAAAGGCGTGGTAACATGTCAGTCTGAGGTGTCCCTCCTTGCAGGCTGACTTGAGTTGATGTGAGGCTCCTCTGCCTGCTCTCTGGTGAGAGCTTTCGGCTCTCAGTTCTCCTGGAGGAGCAGCTGTATTTTGGCCTCCCTGAGCTGTGCTTCAGTGGAACCATTCTCTAGTTATCTACTGCCCAAGGAATGTAAG
>WAAB01006641.1:0-51924 GCA_013389865.1 Piaya cayana | reverse complement strand
TAATTTTTTTAACATCTTTATCAATAAGAGATAATAATTATGGTTAACTTGATATGTTATATACATGATACCCTTTTTAGTTTTTTTTTTTTTTGCAACTGTGCCAGATTTTTATTTCATACTTGAGAACAAGTGTGAAAACTTGTGCATTTATAATTGTATCTGCAGTAACAATACTATAATGCTTTCACAAATATATTTATCACACAAAAAAGGGCCTGGAATTAGGGTCAGTTATAATCATGCTCAAGAAAACACTAGGGTTACATGTGAAGCAGATGGCTTTCCGTTTTGGGAACGATAAAAGAGCCTGCGTGAAAATAAACATTTCTGTGTGGACTTGGGGCTTTTTTATTAGATGAGTCAGAGAGAACAAGGTGCTTTCCACAGAGTAACCTGCTCATCGTTCTCTGAATGCTTTGAGCCTGGAGAACTTCCATTTTCTCATCTTCTTCTTAAAAAGACGGCCTTCCTTGCAGCAGTTTATTTGTTCTCTTTCCTGTTTCAGAGTGCTGTGTAAGATTATGGAGACACGAGCTACCTCTTGTGTTCAATCTCTTTAATTACACTCATGAAGACCAAATCAGTGAAGAGCCGGTCTTCAGTTGCAAAATGAAGTTGGATAAAGAGTAACTCTAGGTGAAGTTTTATGACATGCATTTTTTAATATTTGTTCAATAAATAGTGAAGAGTGTTTTGCAAATGTGAACAAAGGATTGTGACTCTTGGATTCCCCCTGCATTTGGGGAAAGCTTTCTGTTATATTTAAAGTATTTTTAGGGAGAATCTGGTCTGCTGATTTGTAATACCACTGTATCTGTTTTGTCTTATAGGATTCAAATATCATTAACTTCTGTAGGGGGAATACATATATATGTGACAAGCTTTTACAACATATTGTAGTATGGTCTAAACTATTGAAGTCAGATAATTACTTGAAAATTCAGGTTTTTTTCTCTTTAGGAAGATGCTGTTACAGGATAGGGCTCTTCTACCCTCTTGATCTGTTGACATGTAGGCATTTCCTAGTACAGGCTTGATATCCTTTATTAATTTTTGAATTGCTTCGTTGTATGCAGATGTGACGAAGTACTGCTGAATGTGTACAGCAACATGTCACAGAAAAAGGGAAATGTTCAGACATTTGTGTAACTGCTGTGTTGGGGATTCAAGTTTTGTTCATCCACATGTGTGTAAACATGAAGACAAGCTCTCAATAACTCAGGTTTTTTTTTTAGTGAGTGTGGAGTGCCAGGTGTAAGAGGGAATGCAAAATATTGACCATGTGCAGGAAATGCCACAAATACAGGGACTTTTGAGTGCTTGATTGCAATCTTCTCCATAACAGTTTAAATTTCTTGAACACAGTAGTTCTTGTTTTTTTAAAAGATTGACTTCTCGGATGATAAAAGCCTTGTTAATTGTATTGTTCTACCTTTATTGTGGAATTTCTTTTTGCTTTTGAATGCTTTTACTATCCTGTTGAGAAGTAGCTGAAGAAAATTTTTCATTTGCTTAGTAGTGTAGTTTAGAGACCTGAAATGTACTTGTTACCCATCACGTAGCGGAAATGTAGAGCAAACACAAGTATTTCTGCTGCATCTTCTATTTCTGTGCATTTTAAAACATGAGAGGTGTTTGTAGAGAGACCTAAGGAACAGTTTGGTTCCCATTTCAGTAAGTTGTGTTCCATTAAGCACAGTGTTTACTTTTGAGGTGTCTCTCATCTAGAGAGATTTATTTCTTACGGTATTTTGTGTGTTTCACAGATTTATAATGTCATGCAGCCTTGTATATATTTCACATTGCCTTGGAATATGCTTTAAGCATTATTGTTTTTCTAAACAGAAATGCAGTTCTCTTATGTTATCCCAAAAGCTAGTGTACCCGGATGCTACTCTTTGGGAGTTTTGATTTTCTGGTAGTTTGTATCCTTGGCTGGATATTGTGTGGTTTGGGTGGAGGTGCCAAATGGTTGAACTGTCTCGCTTGATAGGTTTGGCTGGATATAGTTTACTTATGGGTTTCCCATGATTTGTCTCATGTGTGCAAGTTTTGCAGTTTATTTGTGCACAAAATCCAGTGCAGATTCCCTTAGACAAATTGCATATGGGCATTTATTTAGATGAGAGGAAAATGGCTTAATACTTATTTTCAGATAGGAAGTAGAAGCGGTGAGCTTCCCTCTGGTGCTGTTCTCTGAGCTCTGACAGGACAGGACAGAGATGCCTCATAAACCAATCAGATTATACAACTACTGACATTAACGCTGTTAAATGACACCAGTTTTGCAAATATATAATTTTCACATTTTTATTCACTGTGAATAGTTTGCATTCGGACATGGTTAGGTATTTAAGTACACTGCATTGCAACCTTCGTGGTTTTCTTAATTTAAAAAATTCACTCAGGTTTCATTTTGCTTTATTAAATATCTTGGTCTGAATTTAAGGGAGTGAGGTGGATGATGATTTGTGCATGTAGCTCTGGAAGGCAGGCTCCTGGCCAAGCTTCAGAGACAGCATTTATGCTTCTATAAATCTGGCTGTCTCCAGTAAATGCCGCTCATCTCAAAGCAATAGCTTTCCATGGAAGATGGTGCTTTTACTGTTAGGCAAGTAGTTGAAGTCATATCAAATGAGGGGCAAGGCATTTTGGTCTTGTTTTATATATTTACAAAGCTACTGCTGCTTTTTTTTTTTGCTTTTCCCACTTTAAGTTGTTTTATCTAATTCAAGATGTTTCAAGTTATTATTTCTGGACAGTCACTTAAATAAAAATAAACAATTTAAAATACATCATTAAAAATATGTTGTGCTGAAAATGGAGTTGATGATGTGTCCCAAGGGACCAGAAAATGAACCGTACGATATTATGGACAATTTTAAATGGACAAATTTAATTATAGAAGGAGCGTGCAATTACTGAGTGAGGTATGGGAGACTTGGGAAATGTTTCCATCTAAGTAATGACCAGAATGTGCTTGTTCTAATAATATTCCTTAACACATTTAGGGCCTTAGGATTACAACACGTTCAAGTTATTAGAAGGTGATGATAATAGTGTGTTTTATTACCAAGTTACTACCCTACTCTCTGAGGTATGAAGTGATATTAATGACCATTTTCAATAAGGAATAACATTTTGCAACATCAGTAGCGTTTAACCATATTAAAATATGTTGTGTTGTGCAGTAAAGCCCTGAGGTACTGAGAAGAAAACTAAAGAGTTTAATTTTGAGGTGCAATTGGGAAATCATTTGGAAGCTTTAGGGCAAAAATATATTAATGAAGAATATTTTTGAACTATTTGCAATAAATAATAAGATGCATTTGTATTACCTGGTTGTAATTTTGGTTTATAAAAATGTTAAAGTCCGTGCGTGACTCACATTCTGCTTAGTATGCTATATGAAATTTCAATTATGTAAGTGTCTGTTAAATCTAGAAATGAACCTATAAAAGAGTAAATTAGTACATGTATGCAAATGAATGCTGGCTGGAATGCGTATTATTCAGAATGCAGGCATCTCTATAGAATAGGTGACAAGATAACATTCAGTTTCTCTGGTAACATATTCTTTTAATGAGGAGCTCTGCATTCATATAATTTACCATCAGCCATTTTTACACATTTGTCTGCCTCTTTTTTCTGTAAATATTGCAGTATTTTTTTGCCAAGGTCAGATGTTCAGACTTGGTGGCATTATTGTCATTGATCTAATCAACTGTAACTCTCATACCATCTGGTTAAGTTACTATGTTAATTCCAAGTAAATAAGTGAATTCCAGTCTCTCAGAACTGCCAAAGACAGACAGTTTTATGATGTCAAAATATGTTTCTTAAGCTAAATAATTGCTCTGTACATATTGTATGTTATGGAATGTTGTGAAAACTAAAGATGCGTTTTCCTGTGGGAGCATCACTTTCACTCACTCAAATCTGAATTTTACTTGGAGCTGTAAAAATATGGGAATCATGTTGTGGTTTTATAGTCACTCTAAAATACCATAAGTAAGTTACCATCTTGCAGCTGAGTCAACAATTGCAGAATCGCATATGCTAATTTTGTATGATATCATTTTATGCCATGCAGGTATTGTTAAATGAGTGCAATAGGATACATTAAGGATTGGTTTGCAGTCCTGACCCTGTATTTAGATGTGGAAGTGTCAAGAATTGCAAAGCTTGCCAAGGATCTTTACAGAAATAATGGGAGGAACTTGCTCTCTGTTGTTTCAAAGCCTTAGTTCTCCTCTCCTTAAAGATACAAAAGTTAAACCTATCCTTTAATTCCATTCTACATAATGAGAGCTTTAGTTCTGCTCTCTTTTAATGTTCAAAAACCCTGATGTTAATGCTGAAAATTCAATATGATACCTTTTAAAAATCATTGGGATTGTTTAAGGTGAACATTGGTTTTGAGAGCATCATTCTCTTGATACTGTATGAGAACATGTCTTCAAAAATTGAGTCATTTAAGGTTTAAGCAAAAACCAGTGGTACAAAACTCTGGATTAAAAAAACCAAGAGTTGGGTGAAATTTGAGAGATTGAAAAACCTTGAAGTTTAGTTAAGATTTGAATGAGTCTCAAGTCAGCTCCAATTTGATGAATTTTATGTGCATCCTTTTTTGCCATACTGTTCTGAAAACTGTTTGTTGCTCTTCTAACTTGGGACTACTCCAGCCATCACTCTATTGCTTACCTCAAAATTATTCTAGAATTTGAGATAAAAGTTTCATTCTAGTCATAAAGAAACTTTTTTAGTCAGGTCATAAAAACTGGAGTTCCATGAAGCTTCAGGGCTTAAAACAAAAGAGCACAGAAGAGGTGATGTGTGGTAGCTTTGATATTGCAGCATGGCCTTGGGAGCTGTTGTATCAAATGAGTGGATTGATTTGAAAGTCTCTCAGGGAAAGGATTAGTGTTTGGTGGCACAAAATGCAAATTCCTTGCCTGGTAACATGGCATATAATGCAATTTGAGATGGAGTTTTAACCAGTTTTATGCGTATAAACTTAAAAGCAATATAGAGACTTAAATATTAAGCTACTTATGTTGGTCTTGTGCTTTAATATGGTGATTTTGACTGGCTATTGTTTAAGTAAAATAAAGGGGACACATAGTGGAGCACATTGGCATTGAATGACTCTTGTAAACACTGATAAAAATTCGGTATTGGTAAACAGTGATAAATAAAATGTGTTTGTTTTCCTGATGGCAGAAACTCTTCCTTCCCATTCTGCATTGAGAAGTGCAGTCGCCTGCCATGCCAGGAACACAGAGAGGGTGTGGGCCATCTTGTCCTTACCAGTTGATGGGCCATGTTCAGCTAGGAACACTCCCTGGTGAAAGTGTCATAGTTTATATCCTCTGATGGTACAAAGGAAGTTCTGAGCTGAGCTGACAGGAGTGCGAAGTTCGTTTCTTTTGTAATCAGGTCATTGATGCCCAAGTCATCAATGTATTCATAAATGACTCACAGAAATAGTATCAATTTTTATTTGTCATTTTGTAATGGTTTGTCCAATAAGAGCCTCAATTATCATTTAAGAATGCTATGTGAATTCACAGGCAAATATCTGTCCATCTGTCCATCCGTCTGTCCGTCCGTCTGTCTATCTACCTACCTACCTACCTAGAGAAGAGGAGGCTGAGGGGAGATCTTATTGCTCTCTACAACTACCAGAAAGGAGGCTGTAGAGAAGAGGAAGCTGGCCTCTTCTCCCAAGTGACAGGGGACAGGACAAGGGGGAATAGCCTCAAGCTCCACAAGGGGAGGCTCAGGCTGGTCATCAGAAAAAAAGCCTTTTACAGAAAGGTCATTGGGCACTGGCAGAGGCTGCCCAGGGAGGTGGTTTAGTCACCATCCTTGGAGGTATTTAAAAGATGGGTGGATGAGGTGCTCAGGAACATAATTTAGTGGTTGATAGGAATGGTTGAACTCAATGATCCTGGAGGTCTTTTCCAACCTAGTTATTCTGTGGTATGTGTATGTATGTGCATATACACATTTATATATCTGTGTTTATATAGACATTTGTAATGTATTCACTAGGACATATCTCTGTGCGTATGTGTGTTTTGGCCTTACTTAAACTCTTGTTCTATTGCGTCTTCAAACTCTTGCACTTTACAAAGATCTAGATCCATCAGCGATTCAGGTGAATGTATCTACAAGATATTATTGTCAATTTGAAAATAATATTTAAATTTTAATTTTATACGTGTGTAAATAATTAAAAGTATTAAATGTTATTTAAGTTGGAAGAATATTTTGAATGCATTTAGTTTGGCTGGTTTTGAATAAAATGCATCACATCTCTGTGTACCTGTTCTCCATATTTCAAATAAAAGGAAGTGTAGTAATAAAACCTCTCTGTATTCAAGCCAAGAGTTGAACCATAAGTTGACTCTAAGAGGGAGGGATGGAGATGGTCAAGTTTAGACCTTTCTATGTGTTTTTATGATAATCTCTCATATTAGGAGGGAGCCCCAGTGTCGTCACATACTCCTATATGGGCTGAGTGCCTAGAGAGCCCTTCCTCTCTTCTTTCTGGGTCCTGGAGAAAATGCTGCAGATTTGGCCAGAGAGTTTCAGCTGTTTACTTTCTAAAAAGGAAGATGATGAATTTAAGTTCGTGTAGAAATAAGAAGATGGCTGCTCTGCCTAGGGACAGGGAGGAAATGAGAGTTATAGAGGAAGAAGGGTCTGAAGTGATAATACTCCTACCCTACCTCAGAAATGGACACCAGAAGCAATTAGAAGAGTTCATTTTTTGAGCTGTTGTTTTTATCCCTTGCTCATGGACAGACATAGCTGTGGCTTGGAGTTGCTCTTGGGCTGCCCCCACACAACAGGCAGCATGGGTGACAGTGCAGGCGAAAGGTGGGAGAGGTAATCCACTTCCCATGGTCGCTGTGTGCAGCATGGTGCCCTGGCTGGTGCCAGGGATGCCCAGGGCAGCTTTTGGCTCATCCTGCTCTGCTGGAGGTCACAGCTGGAGAGGAGCAGCAGCATGGTGTTGATGAGTCTGATCTGGACAACTATACCTAGCCTTGAGAAAGGATTTTCAGAAATATAAATATTTCATATAGTCTCAAAGTATGCCAGACAGATATTTCTGATTCTGAATTTCTTTGTTTATAAAATCCACGTGTTCTTAGTTGTACTGCATCCAGTACTGCTCTCAGTACAGTCACTATTTAGACCCCGGGAGCAGGAGCAGCCTGTTGTTGTTTAATTTACTGGAATAAATGTTATTCTTTAGTGAATTGTTGAAATTACTAAGTGCAGCCAATAACACTAGGTAGCTCACAAAGTGACATATAAAGCTTTGGTCCAAAGCTTATCTGTTTATTTTGGGTCGTTAGAAGATTCCTCTTGGTACTCTGCATAAAATTATGTCTCTTATAAAATAGAACTCTGGGTTTTGGAGCTGAAACTGTGACATTCTTTTCAAAATAACTGCTTGTGCATCCGGTCTGCAAGTGTTGGGTTTGGCAGTGTAGCTCCATTTCAGTCTGCGTGCAAGATGCACTAACTGTTCAGCAGAGGTCACTGTGAGTTTGTGATTGAGGCATTTTAATGCTACCTACCAAAAGTAGTACTGAAAATATTAATATTATGACTAGGAAATTCTTGTGCTTGCTTTAGCTTTGAAAGGAAGCAGTATGAATTTTGAGAAAGGTCTTTTACGTGGAAGTAGAATGTGGAAGCGATTATAAGAGTTCAAGGAAACCTAAATGGCCTTAAGAAACGTGGTGTATACCCAGAAATTCATCATGTTTGGTATTACTTATCAAGAATTTTCCAAACAATGACTTCTGTATAAATACCCCCTCCTCCAAAATATGTTGCTTCTCCCTTCCCCCAAAAGCCATGTATGTCAGTGCTCATCACTAGAGCAATTGCTTACACCTTTTTTGAAGTCTTCTTGTCCTGCACTTAAAGACCACAAAATTAAATCCTGTTTGTTTTTTGCGTTGCTAGAGACAGCCCTGAATTTTTTCTCTTTCATAATTCAGTGACTAGATTAGTTTCTAACTGCATTGCATTTGCTTTTCTGAAAGCAACATTGGTCTCTTGTAACTGCTTTTTGGGTGAAACAGGAGTTTATTCTTCCAGAGATAAGTAAGAACCCATGTTCTGGATGACTGTTGTAGAAGTCCTCTTGCAGAGATGTACTGAATGTTTCTGAATGTGCAATACTGTGATCTCTCTGGTAAAGGGACTGGCTGCAAATGACCAGGACGCCTTTCTCTCAATCTGTTATTCTTATCACTGAATCTGATGTAATAGCTTCAGTTCTCTGACATTACTGTCTTGTCCCACTTGGATTCCTTGCCTTGCTACTTATATTTGCTACAAACCATGTATCTTCTAGCAAAAAAGACAGCTGTGAGCTCCATCTATATTCCAAATTCTGTACATTTTATCTGGTTCCATTTGTCATCACAGTAAGGGTATTTTTTGCGGTGTTTTTGTGGATTTTTTTTTTTTTTAGCTGTATGGCAGCAAAGTAACCTTTGCTGCTGTTTCCCCTCAGACTTTGTACCTCTTATCCTGCTGCTGTGTTGTGGGCATCAGTAGCAGTCCTCATCTGCTGTTTGAGAATGTTTGTCCATTTTCAAACAAACTAAAGCAGCCATGGAACTTCTGAGAAATGTTGGATTAAAGGCTTTTGTTTTCCTCCTACCAATTATCAGTTGTAGCCCTGAAAAGTAGTCCTTGGGAGAAATCCTAGAAGTCACCCTTCTTCTAAAGAGAACTTCCGATTTCAATTAACCAGGAAGTTAATGAGGTTTTTGAATCTTTTGGATTTTATTACTTGATCTCACTTCTTCAAGGGCCTGTGTAATCTTATTATGGAAATAGTGCCAACAGATGTTTGCAGCTTTGCATCTGCTGCAGATCTGTCACTGCATAGACATGGGAGACTCTGGAAGTTGATTAGCAGAGAAAAGCAGGTGGAGTTAGATTGTTGCTAGGTGTTTGGATGGAATAAGGAGCAGCTCAAATTTCATTCAGGAAAATAGAGAAAGGAGGAGTTAATTTAAGCAAGGGCAATGTATGCTGGAAGTGATGTTTATGAAGTTTGCACTAAGAGTATTCTCCTGCTGAAGCAACAAATAGAGCCTTCTCCAAAAGTATATTCTTGTTTTCTGCTCTCCCTTTGTCGGTTTGCAAATGGCTTTTGTGGCTGCAATGAGGTGAGACTGAGATGAAGTGAATGGGAAGCACCCAGCACTGTGAAAACCTTGTAATAAATCCTGTGTGTATTTATGATTTTGGAAACAACTGATTTTGGCAGTTCCCAGCAATGGGAACTGTATTGTTAGTCGTGTGCCTCTGTATGGTCCTGCATCTTTTCAATTGTTAATCCAATTTGGTCATGGTTTACAGTACCATATTTTGAAAGACAAAAAAACCCCTCAGGGTTGGGGGCTGGGGCTGGAAGGACATTTAGGGGTTAGTTTCATTTGCGTGCTCCTCCTCCATGCTGTGGTGTGAAGTCTTTTGAGGATGCCTTACTCCAAAAGAAGCATCTGGGGCAAAGGTGGATGGTGAAGGGGTCAATCTTTGCCACACAGGACAAAGAACTGCGGCTCAGGCTTTGGCAAGGACTTGGAATCCAGGCACAACTTGCAGTTAGAAGGAACCTGCTTGGCTGGGGTCATGATGACAGGATGGTAGGCTGTAACCAGCAAAGTTGGAGACACAAGTCTCTCCGCTGTTGAAGGAAACATGTATCGAAAGGCAGGTGCGTACAACTATGATGAGAGCAGGAGTACCGACACTTCAAAATATGGGCTTTGAAAATATCATTGTCAATGTGAAGTTAGTGTTTCCTTTGTTCCTTTCTCTGCAGGATAATGAGGCAAAGTCAAGTAAGCCAAAGTGCAATAGAAGTTCTGGGTGAAAGATGTGTATAAACTTAGTAGCTAAAATTTGAAAAATATGAAGCAGATTGTAGCTTTTCTTCTCTGTGATGCTGCTTCTCTGTGAATTTAGTGCCTATTGGATGATCTTTGTGTCTTCAGAATGGAAGGATTTTGGTCTGACTGCCTTTTTTTTAAAAAAAAAAAAAATCTCCCTCTGCTGCCCAACCCAAGGCAAATATCAGAATTGCCTCCAAGATGTCTTTGTGTGCGGTGAAGAGTGTGCGTATATGATAGGCTGACTTGTAGATCTTGAATATGAAAAGGCAAGTGCTTTTTCATTAAAGAGTTGTAGTTCTCTGTTAAGAACTTAAAAGGTAGAAGGACTGGAAACAGGCAACAACTCATCATACAGTCTGAGCAGTGCTCACCTGCGTGGCATGACAGGGTCACACAGAAGAGATGCTCCTTTCAGTCATTGTCTTTCAGTCTTTGTCAGTAATAAGAACATTTTCAAACAGTAAAACTCATCCCAAACTTGGTGGTGTAACTTCTTGTATCAGTTCTCTGGTCTGATTCCCAAGTTTGGTAAACAAAAGAGAATTCACCACTTGTGCTATATTTATGGAAATTTGCCCTGGTGTTGGGTTTTTCTGTATAAGGTTGATAAGAGATCATATTAGTTTAGCCTTTTCATGCAAAGGTATGTATGAGAACATTGTGGCAGGAATATAATTTTAACACCTACTGTTGCGAAAATACATGGAAAATGTTTAATCTGCAATGCTAGTGGTAAATAGCATTCTGCTTGCTCTGGAACTGATACCTATTGTGTGTGTACTAGATACATACAAGATATGAGTGTGTTTTATAGAAAAACAGTTTGTTACTATCTTATTGAAATGTATTTCTTCAAGCTGTTAATGCTCTGGTGTACTTCTGGAGCCTTTTCAGGCATAGCATAGTTTGAAGATAAATATGTAAGTAACCATAAAGAAAAACTTTGAAATTCTGGTATAGTTACGTTCTTCAAAACACAGGGAAATGTCCAGTGGCTTCCAGCTGCTGCTCTTTGCACTGGTTTGTGAAAAGTTGTTGCTGATCCCCTTCTTCTCCTCTTTATCTTCTTTCAGAGAGTAATTGATTATTGTTACATGTTTTGTCTCACTCTGCTTGAAAATAGATTATGAAGGGTAAAATTAAGACTGTCACCACTCCAGATATTTGGTATCCAGGTACTGCCCGGGATTCAGCTGAAGTGCAATCGGACAAAATGGTGAAGTAGCTTTCAAATGAGGGAGACCTAATCCGCACGCTTCCTTCCTTAAGTCCCCCTGTCAAACAAACAGAATGTTCCTTTCAAAGTAATTCATTTAGTGGCCTGTGGTATTCAAAGTATTGACGTGGTGATGAACAGTGAGTTGAATCTTCCATTTTCTTTCTGCTTTGATTAGTTATTGACATTTTGGCTCTTTGTGACCCTCCATTTATTAATATTTAATATGCAAAAGGACAGGGTATGTGAGATCTATGCAGACCTTCAGGTTTCTTCCCAGCAACAATCTTACTTAAGAACTATTGACCAGTTCTTAGGACAATTAAAGGGGCATCTTCTCTGGAAACCTGCTCCTGTGCCTTAGGTCAGGTTGGTTTTAGTTCATTGTAGGTTAAGCTCCACACTGATCACACCACTGAATGCCTTCTACACCCTTTTAAATGTTGACACTGAACGTGAGAGCCAGTTAAGCTCCAAGCAATTACATATGCTCCTTAGACAACCAATTATTGCTTTGGTTGCTGCTCCTTTGAAAGAATGCCTTTGTGTATTTATATGTATATGTAAAGATTTTATAGCAGTTTGCAAGCAATGTCTCAGCTTGTAGCCAATTGCGATCTTTTCTGAAATAGAAATAGTCTTCTGAAAGAAGTTTTGGACAGAATTGGGAAATCTTTTTGGTACAAATTGGGTGTGTGAAAACTGCTTCCTAGCTGAGTGTCACTAATCCAATTTCTTGATTTAAAAGATAAGATTGCTTAACTGTAAATTTAATCTAGGCAAAATCACTGAAAATTTGGAATCAGCTAAGCTGAGCAAAGGAGGAATGTCTTTGTGATGCACAGTCTATCTGCTGAAACTAATTTTCTTAGTGAAGTCAGTGTTTTTATTTCTTTATTTTTCTTCTCTCACTTTCTCTTCTGAGGTTTCTTACCTTACTTAATATGTCTTGAAGCTTTCAAAACAATCATAACAGAAAGTGGAGGTTCTTGTGCAAACCTCATACTCAACAAGGAAGACTGGCCAATGTTACTGAGTGATTAATGTGGAATGAAAATTAAAATACTAAGTAGCTCAGCATCTAGGCTGGCTTGAGCCATAGTGCTGTGTACTATGGCAGTGTTCTCTTAAAAAAACAACAAAATTCTCTATGACAAAGAATCATTTTACTTGAGAAGGTTAGGTGATTTATAGAAGTTTTTGTCACATTGCAAAATGTATACACTGTGGGTGTGTTTGGTAGTGCTAAGTGGATTAGTTTAAAATGAACTAGCATATTTGCAGCCAGATTTATTTTTCTTCCTGTTGGCACCTGTAATCAAACGTCATAACTGTGACTGTATAGTATCATAAACTTCTTGACAGTAATGACTTGACTACTGCGCTTCCTCTGGCCCCTGGGGTCTTGAAGCAGTTAGTGACATTAACGTAATAGACCATGTACCCTTACCTTGGTGGGACCCACAGCTGTGAACCTTCAGCAGAAGGTGGAGATTCATGTTCCTTCTTTGATTCTGCTGAGGCACAGCAGTAGCCACATGTCCTGTGGCATGTCCTCCAGGTGGGGAAACACATACAGCAGGAGTGATACAACATTTTGGAGGTGTTTACAGAAATAACTGAGGAGCATAATTCAACATAAGGACTGAATTAGTGGAGATGAGAGCTGAGCAGATGGCTTAATACTAAGATTTATGAGTCACCTGAGATGCTAAACATTAAATACACACATATTTCTTCCTATTCTTATGAATCTGTAGTTTTTTTTCATTCCTCTAGCACCCTTATTTGGTGCCATCTGGTAATAAAATATTTTTGTTAAAGGTTTACAGCTGGCCGACTAATGGAAGGTTTTAGAAACTCCTTTAATTTGTGTTATTTGTGCTATTTAGGATATTACTACTGCTTGTAATTTTCTGGCTGGCAGAAGGAATCATATAAGGACGTACCTGCTTCAGTGCGAAGCCAGCCAGCCTTAGTATTGCTTATGGGTGTTTCAACTTACCTGGATGCCAAGGATCAGACCTGCAAATCGGACTCCAAACCTCATGACCTTACAGCACTTTTTAATGCCTGTTTAGCCTGGATGTTGGGCCATCCTTTATTTTTTTTTTTCCAACAGTAGGATTTATTAATAACTCTCTACTTTATAGCTTCCATTTCTAGAAAATGTTAAATTGATTTTTAACAGAATCTTAATTCAACAGAGAAATCATTAGTGTTCTGTATGTGTTCTCCCCTCTTCCCTCCTGCCCTCCCTTTTTTTTTCCCCCTGGCATGGCTTGTTTATTTTGAACTGGGTGTGGATTTATTTTCATTTCACTTGGCTGTGTGCCTTTCCCACCCAGTCACAAGAACAAGAGGGAACATCTTTCATTTCAGAAGTTGGCAAAAATAATGGAGCAGCCAAATTCCACCCTTGGGGAAAGGTTAGATATTCTTTTAAGAATGTGAGAAAAGCACTGTTATTTGCCTTAAGGTACCAGGGTGAAAACTGATATTTTCCACGGGATCTTTCATTAACACATGGAAGAACACAGAGAACACATGGGGAGTTTTACAGAAAAGTACTACTACTTGGAGAGAGTAGCAGCTTTTCTTTACTAGGGATTTGGGGCATTTTGGATATTCCTTATGTATTTTCAGCTGGAGTTTTATAGCTGGTACTGGATGGTGTTTCTGGTTTTCTAAAAGTCACATTTCATCTTTACTACCTTTTTTCAGAAGCACTGACATAGCCAAGAAAAATTATTTCAGTCTGGTATGGTTTAAATTGAAAAACTATTGATCAGTACTGTATGTATCTGAGGAGGTGTGTAAACAACGTGTATTGGAATAGCTTCTTATTTTCATATTTCAAGAGTAAACAGAAGAGGGTAGGTTATCCAGTTATGAAGTATCAGAGAAGTGTTAGTCTTGGTCAGGATGTGCAATGGTTTATGCCATTAACCTGTTCTTGATGGTAGTAGACACCAGGTAAGTGACTTGAACTTGCCACAAATCTGTGGCAGCTGGAGAATCCATAGGATAATATGCTGCAACTCAGTAGGAGCTGAAATATAGCATGTGATGAGATAAACAGCATCAGGAAAGTAACATGGAGAGCAGCAGAAGAGGAATATAAGCAGCAGTCTCACATGCTGCATTCAGGACCAACGTGGCTTTTTAGCTGTGTGGATCAAATTAAAGTTAGTGCTTCTGTTGCAAAGTTTCTGTTTGGCTGCACTTCTTTACAAAACGTGGAAGGCAAGCAGGTCTTCTGTGGGTGTTTGCAGATCTTGAATCAAAGTTAGATGTGAAGAAAACTTTTTCTTTGAAAATATCCATTATGAAATTTCTTAGTTTGCTGAACTGGGAGCTGTGGTAATAGCGGTTGTATTAGTCCTAAGTGCGAGTCTATGTGCTTGCTGTATAGCTACTTAACAGATAGTGCAAAGAATTGTTGTCATGCTGTCTCTGACAATATCACATACTTCAGCAGCAATTTTTACATCCGTTTCTGGTTTACTGATTGGAGATTGTGCAGGTTGCACTAGTGGGAAATCCCAGTAAGTGCAGCAGAGGCTGAGAAATGTTAGCTTGACTGCTAGGAAAGAGACCCTTCTGTATTACTACAGAGGTCGCTGGGGTTTGTAAAAATCTATGAAGTGGCTGCTTTCTGGAGGTGTTGTTTTTTTCAATATTTAAGTTGTATTATATTGGCTGTGATATTTATATCCCCAGAAGAGTGCAATATTCAGATGTTTTAATATTGCTGTGCACAGTCATGCTCTGGTATTATAATTTATAGGGTGCAGTCAATAAGATTAGCACTTTATAGAAATGAAGTTCCTGGTCAGAGGAGTTTTCATTCTAATTATACAATTAACATGAATTAATTTATTAACTTGCAGATGAATGAAGATTAGTGAAATGATAATTAGCAAAAAACCTATTAAATTCTTCTATATTATGTTTTCATTTTTGCTGTGCACAAACCTGGACTACATCATCTAATGGAACAGTTGTTCCACTGCAAGAATTCGTATTTACACACTGATTTTCCTGTGTGAATAAAACTGTTTTTTATGGTAGGATGCAAGTCAAAAAAAGCTCTAAAAATGAAGCAAAGCTAAATAACATACTGTGACTGGATAAATTTATACAAATAAAATTTCAGGGAATGTACGTAATGTATAATGCATATATTGGTAAAACATTTAACATCTGTTTTATATTACTGGCAGTGACACCACTACAGTAGTTTCTTGAGGAATTTGAAATTGCTTACACAGTTACACAGCTTTAAGTTACCAGGCTACTTGGAACTTAATTCTGGCTTTATTGAACATCTGTAGAGTAATTTGGGTTTTTTTGTGATTTTTAATTATTTCCCTATTTCTTTCTGTGTTGGTTTTTTTCATAGTGACAGTTGCAGTTAGGTCCCTAATTTTAGAGTCATTGCAACTCTCCTTTTTTCAGAGGCTTGCTAATGGCAGTAATTGATTAATGAGATGTCTGTTAAGGTGTCATTATATAACTGTTGGAATGTGTCTTTCCATTTCATGGTCAGTGGCTCTTGTTGACCCCTCTGATTGGATCATAAATGCAGAAATGTCTGACTGGAGGTTCTGAGGTTCAGTTAAGGGTAGAAAAGAAGATGGTTTTGGTACTGCTTTATTTTGAGACCATAATAAAAAAAAACCCTGAAATTTATTGATGCATTTCATATCTTGTATATAGTTTGGTTTTGTGGGAAATACTGCTCACAAAGGTAATTTAAAATGTAGGCATAAAAGAATTTAGATAATTCATTATTAATTCTCTGATTTCAGGAACAGGTATTTCCACTTCTCTTTCCTAAAACATGATGTATATATGTAGATCATAGAGTAAAATCATAGAGCAGTTTGGATTGGAATGGACTTTAAAGATCATCTAGTTGCAACCCCCCTGCTGTGGGCACGGACACCTTCCACTGGATCAGCTTGCTCAAACCCTCATCCAACCTGGCCTTGAGCACCATCGGAGATGGGGTGTTCATGATTTCTCTGGGCATCGTGTATATAGGTGTGTATATACACCTGAAAACTTAAGACGCGGGCAAAATTAGTCTTTGGCTGTTGATTTTATTGTTTGTTTCTGTCCTTCACACAGTCTCAAAACTCTCTACCTGCATGCGTAGATAATCCATAATTGCTCATGTAGAATGTTAATAATTGCAATATATGATTAAAATAATAATTAAGTAACCAAAGGAAGCGCTTCCCATGAAACAATGCTAGAATTAAAGCTCTATATGTATATTTTTGATTTCCATATGGTGGTTAATAAGTCTTCCTCCTTCGATGTAGTTTCTGTGAAATGCAAATTGCAAACCACTTTCACTTAGGCTAGTTGAGAATCTAGTTCTGCTGCCTCAACCTCTGCTTATGTTGTCACCTATAGAAGGGGGGGTATTACCTTCAATCTCACTTTGCATGCAGCTAAGCAGGTGATAATCCATGTATTTAACCAGTGCTGTGCATAAAAGGAATATTTTCAGTTAGTGTCTATGGCAGTGTGAGTGTTGGCTGGTGAAGGCTTTTCTGCCCCTTTCTACTGAATTGCATTTATTTCACTTGTTCTGTTCTAGCCTCTTCCATCTTGCCTTGCTTTTGTCTCTGTTCTTTTACCTTTATAGTTCCAGTTCCTCATTCTTCTTGCCCAGACCTTTTATTACCCAGTCCTTGTCTTTGCCTTCCTTTCCTCTGCTTTGAAAAGATTTCTGTCTTTATTTCTGCCCTGTTGTTGTGAGCATCAGTGTGAACCATTATTAGTAGAAGTGTCTGCCGTGCTTGGCATAAGAGCCAAATAAAATGAACATACCACTAACAAACTGATAATCCTTAGGGGAGAGTTTACAGTTTAAATTAAACAGGATACTATAATTTGCTGTTCAATATAAAGAATCAATTTCTGTAGGTTCCCGGTGCAGGTAGTTTATGGCAGCTAGCTGATCATAGTCTTTTTGCTTGTGTTCATTTTAACATTTGTTCTGAAATATTTAACTGTTTAAAACTTGATTTTTCAGAAAACATAAAAATCTTGCAAGATAAACCTGTTTGGTCTTCATGGCTTTTCTGCAACTAAAGTCAAATGAATTCAGGTCAGCTGGTTCCCGTGTTGCCATCTTGTCTAAACTTTCTTCCGGGCCAGAAAATTGATAAGTATCTGATAACTGCTGTGGAGACAAAACAGAAACATAAAGATTGTATGTTTTGTAATCATCCTGATTACTCTGAGCAGTACTATGCTGCAGGTTTTGCTAATCAAGATTAATTGTGATCTAGGCTACGTGAACTGCCGTGTAGAGTGCATTGTAATTAAATAAAAGTGTAATCATTTTAACATTGTGCCACTAATATGTATTTACAATAGGTAGTACTTTTGAAAAGACCCTTATTCCCTACAGTGATTAGGAAGCTGAGTTATATTTTCTAACTGCACAGATGTTGTTAAAAGCTCATATTTCAGGCCATAAAGACTTATTATATTTGAGGTTGTACAGTGATAGAAAAATGGTTTGTGCATCTGTCTATTGTGTGAGACATTAATGCTAAAAAAAATCTGGAACAATAGAGATTTATGGAAAACCTAACCTGTGTGCTTGTATATGCTTTAAATATGTGGTAGATAATTTATACTGGAGTATTAATAACAACAAAAAAATGCTTTGACAGGTCTTTACAACTTGGAGGAAAAAATATTTAATACAATGTGTAATAAGAGAATCTCCTCTGTTTCAGCTTTCCCAGCATGAGTTGACAGGTCTTAACTTGACTTCTTTCACATGGTATCTTTTGAATTTTTATCTAGAAGAGATTGTGCAAATGCTTTTCTTGAGGTGTAATGAACCAAAATGTTTTGGGTATGTATATTTTGGTTGTTTTGTTTAGGGGCCTCAATCTGTGATCCAGAATGTTTGCTTGTGTATTCTGACAACTAGATATGTAATAAACTTTAATATTTCCTCTTTCCATAAATAAAAAGGAATATATCCTTGGCAACCATACAAAAGTATAAAATACTTAAGCACGTGAGATTTCTGCATACGTGCAGGATGGTTTTTTGGGTGACTTTTCTCTCTGCTGGTAGAGTCTCTGACTCTTGACCATTGCTTTTATTAGATATTGTTTTGCCGTGTGTCTGCATTTCCATCCTCATAACCCCACCCCTGGGAAAATGGAATATACTTGAGAGGATCTTTTAAATATGCTGGCTGGGTTGGTGCTCTGCTTGCAGGGGCTCAGCTGCCCCATGTCTTCCTGCCTGGGCAGGATATTACTTAGTGTTTTATTGACCTTGTGCACACATGGTGGGAGCCGTGTGGGGTTGGGAGTGTATCAAACACTTGCAGGGAGACTGTATTGATGTTGGGGGGGAAAAAGACGTGGTGTCATGAATAGAGCCGTCTTGTGTGCTCGGCTGAGATCTTATCTGTGAGCACCATATACAGTGGGCTCTTTCTAAATGCGATTTTCTTTTAGAAGATGTGCTTGTTAGAACTGAAGGAAATTAAATTCAAACGTACTTTCAGATAATATTGAGTCAAGCAAATAAATGCATAAAAGCAAGGATGCTCTGACTGGTAGAGTCCTAGGTCTTTCCCCACCCAAACCAGGCTGGCCTGACTGCCACAGGTGCGGTGCTAAGGCATTGCCTGTGGGTCAGGAACCGCTCTGTGGGCTCTAGACAGCTGTCACTTGCCACACAATCTTAATTTGAGTGACCCATGAGCAAAAAATTGGTTAGGAGTCCTGTTATTCTGCTTGGAGGAGGCATTTTTGAGTCAGATTCTGAGCAGCTCCTTGCAGTGCTGCCAGCCTGGGAGGCCAGGCTCAGGCATGGAGGCAGGACAGCTCCCCGTGTCTCTAAACACCTCTGCTTGCAGCCTCAGACAGGTGGTGATAGAGCCCTCTGACCGTCACTGGAGTCTGGGCAATGAAATGTACATTATCTCACAGAGTATAGCTTTTTTTTTTTTTTACAAAAGCATCATTATAATTAAAAAAACCAAAATGTGGATTTCGTTTTTTAAACAATCATAATAATGACTGTATATTTTTGCGTGTCTTAGAACTGGAAACAGATAACAGAAGCACTTTTAAAATGGATAATTCTAGTTTCTTTCATGTCCATATACAAATGTAAATATTACGTTGTGTGTCAGACAGCACTGTGCCTGCCAAGCATGCCAGCTCTTCTTGGGAGCGAGCAGCTTCATGTGACCTCTAAAAGTGGTCAAAGCAGTCACATTTTGTGGCTGACTTTGAGGAAGAGTTGCTCTAAATGGGGTGTGCCTCCAACACTGCAGTGTCAGTAGCCGAGGTTTTTTTCCATTCTTCTTCCTAAGTCGCTGAATGAGTCAGAGGTGAGGACTGCACAACTGAGGGAGGGTGCAGTACAAGATGGAAAGAAAAACCCCAGTGCTTTAAAACCATGATAAGTTCAACCTACAACCATACAGTATCAGAAATTGCCTTTTCTAAGCAAATATGCAAAGAATATTATTTATCTGGCTGTAATAAGTGAGGTACTGTTACCTTCCCAACTAAATATAGTTCAAACATGTTATTAAGTCTTAGCAGCTTTAGTTTTGCCCAAATTAATGAAACTATGAACTTTATAACTGTATTTTACTATTATTATCTGACACTTGGGTCCTTCTGTTGCTTGTTTCTTCAGTAATGGTGGGTACTTTTGGAGGATACCCCCCAAAGATGGGCTGTTCTTGTAGTCATCATATGCCTGTCTTCTTTTTTTAAAAGAAGGCTTCTATGCTTTTCTGTATCCATAAAATAGGTGTTTTCATCCCTGTAAACACAGCTCGATAAGGAATTTGGACAGGGAACAGTTAGATTGTCTCTTTAAACTGAATTTTAATCTGGAGTATTAAATGCTTTGCTGAGTCTGAGTTTGAGTGAGATGAGATGACTGCGATAGGAAATTGATCCTTCTTGGCTCTTTACCAGGCTTCCAGGCTTGTGGAAGTGTTGTTAATGTTGTGTGCAATTAGTTGAGGATTTTGAAAAGGAAGGGAGTAAGTTCATCTTATTGGAAGATAAAACACTTTCCCCCCCATTTTCTCCATACTGAAGATGACCAGATAGTTGAGGGATGTGTCTCAGACTCTTCTTAGCTCTACCTTATGTAAATTTTAGATTGTCAGAAAGTTATAGTATCACTAATCAAAATAATAATTTGACCAAGGACTCATTACATATTATTGCTGAATCTAATTCTAAGGGGAAAGAAAAAAAAAATCAGTTGTTTACCAGCATCCTGTTAGGACTTTTGACTTACTGATGTTTGCAATACATCTATTTAACTTTTTGGCATTACGAACGTCTTTATTCCACTTCCTTTTTATAAAAGTGGATGGAAAAGAACTTAGCATTTCCTCACTCCTTGTCTTTAAATATATTTAATGATTTTTTTTTTAATTGTTACTTTTTACTTTATGTTTGAACTCAGGCTGTCTGTTTCCTTTGGGGCTTTTGAAACTCTAAGGAAACACTTGTTATTGCAAGAGCAGCCTTAATTTTGTGATACAAATGTGTGTACAATGAAACCTCTTTTATGGAATTCTGTTCCTACACATGTTACATAGTTCCCCTTCATCTTTAAAAAGATGATTGTAGTGCCTATATGACAAGTACATATATATTTTGTGTATATATAAATACAGAAACATAGATATTCATATTCTAGTTTAATGGTATTGTCTCTCGAATTCTTACATGAACTATCAGTTCCTTATTGTTCCCTGAAACCTGATTTTCTTTTAAAGCTGAAGTGTCCCTAGGAGATGCAGTAAAATGAGATTACAGTTAGATTTCCACTAAGTAGTCTATATGGATTGACTATTACTGAGGGCAGTTTTATTTCCTGAACAAAAGAGATGTGACTTTCTCTACTTTGGTTTATTACTTTAAGATTAATGTGACTAGTGTAAATCAGAAATACTTAGTATGCCAAATGCACTGTAGCTATTTAATACCTAAAAGAGTTGTACTGGGACAAATGCAACAAGGCATTTTACAGAAGTTGTCATAATGCTGAAATCAAAATCTGTTTTATCTCTTCATTAGGCTTTGATTTTTATGACCAGAAGAGAAGTTTTTGTCTTCAGAGATGGTTGCTGCTTATTTAGGAAACTTGTATGTGATCTGACAGGGGTCTTTGTTTCAGTCATAACTGATTTTTACTGTCCCCTTCAGAGATGCTCTGCAACTTGCTATCAGTCCTTCTGGTGTAGAAAACAGACTAAGGAAGTAAGTGGAGAAATGTTGGCAGTGCCAAGAGGGAAGCTGCAATAAGCTTTTCAGTCTAATGTCAGTGGACTGAAAGAAAGAAGCCAAATACACAAAATTATGTGTTGGGGGAAAAATATTTTATTAATAGTAAAATTGTTTTGTGCAAATTGTTCCCAGTAAATTAGGTGAAAAAATTGGAGATTGAATTTCTATCTAACAGGCAACCAAAGGGGACTGGGGGAGGTTAGATTTTAACAACAGCTGTCTTGTCCAGGTATTTATTTAGGCTGGTGACAACAGGACAGTTTTAGCAGTACAGGACATCAGTTGTGGACAGTGGGCACTGGAAGGGCTGGTTTGGGGCTGAAATGCCCTGACTCACACCTCTTCATCCTACCGAGTGGCTCTGAAACAAAAATTGTGCTGGAACAAGGGTAGGAAGGAAAGTGTGCTGGCAGTCTGGATGTATGTTTGACTAGGGAAGGAAACTGAGTAATGAAAGAAGAAAAGACATGAAGGAAGGGAGCAGAGGAAGTTAACAATAATAAAATCTTAAAAGAAATGAATCTTGGCTTTCTTGCAGAACTGTGAGAATGAACAGTTATAGAGCAATTTCACAAAAACCTTCCATTTGTTCTAGGTGTTATTTTATTCTTCTCCCATATCTCTATTTAGAGTGATAGCCTTATTAAAACTAACAAATCTGGATGAAAACTGTCATTTATGAATCTTTGGCTTACCTTTTAATTTTCCTGTAATGGAAAACAGGCAAAATCTCAGATTCCTGCTACTGTGGGTCTTTTAAGCCCTCTACTACTACAGAAAATGGTAGACTTTTTTTTCTTATCTAAATCATTTATGAAGGGATGGCTGTTAGCCAAGGAACCAGTGAACAAGGCAGCAAATCACAAAAATTTGGTTTTACTAGTAATCCTTTTACATTTTTTTATAATAGTCTGATTGAACAGTAGTATCTGGTTGCATCCAGAGTGTTTTGGATACACACTCTTGATGTGGGAAGGACTTGGTGTTTAGAAGGAATCTGGTAGTGTTACTTCCTCCGTTATGGGTTTTTTTTTGAGATGTGACCTGTAATGGTGACACTTCACAAGGGCAAAAGAGATTGTTCCTTGCATGTTTAACTTTTCAAAAAATTGTCTTGTAGCAAAACATAAACATATACTTTATTTATTAAAGTGTGATTCACATTTGATTAAGGCATTTAAACAAGATCTGTCTCAGATTAGAAAATGCAAAGCAAAGAAAATCCTACTTTTCTTACCAACTTGTGAGTCAAGCTTTCTGTTAATTAACACAGTCAAGCCTAACTTTATTGGTACTATTTCCTCACCCAGTTCTTCCACAAGCTTTGTTAAGTAGTACTTTGAAGAAATAAATTTTAGAATTGAGTAGATCAACTCAACTGTAGTATTGTTTTAAAAGGCAAAGATGATTTCAATGATTATTCTCTCTCCTAATTGATATTTTTCCCTATCAAGGTCTTTTGCACTGTAAATGAATTGAGAACAATTCACTTTTTATTTTAGAGAAGTGACAGGATTTAACCTCCAATTCTATTGAGGGGAGAAAAAACTAATAGAAATTTTACTGGAAACACAGCACAACTCAAAATTATTATAGATTTTGAATGCAAAACTAAACTAAACTTTTCACGTAAAGAAATCCTCTACACAGAGAGAACATCTACTATGATTTTGAAGAGTTATTTCTCCACAAGTAATGTAGACCTAAGTTGCTTGAATGTGAGAAAGTAATGATAAAAATCTAGACATAGCTTTATTTTTGTTTCTTGTTCTTCAGAAGAAATATTAACTGGTGATTTTGGCATAATACATAACTTATTGCTGCAGAAAGTTCAGCTTTATTTTGCAAGCAGAGAAGTAAGAAAACATTCTTAATTTTAACAAAATACCCTTTTTCATTCTTAGCAATAGTCTTATCTGTTAGCTTTACCACAATGTTATGGTTTTTTTTCTCTTTATATGCACCATCCATATACATTTATTAGCCTTAAATGAAGTTATTGGTAGTCTGTTTAGTTATAAAAATGGATCCTACCTCCATAGTGTACTCTGAGGGTTGGGAAACAGCTGCTACTTCTGTCATCATTAGATGCTTTACTCAGGCTTATAGCAAATGATGGTTAATTCATTGGAGATGTTTTCTTCCTTTTCAGGTAGCTTACTTCAGAGTTTTACAATTTTTTTTTAATTGTGTGATATAGGATCACTTATCTCCTATTTTTGCATGTTTGAATTTTGCCTCTTTCCTACAAGTTAATTTCTTTTGTGTCACCTGTATCTTCATTATACTCTCTTTATACTGGTCATGTTACCATTTGCTGCACAACTCATTCACTGTATTTAAATACAACTTTTAGGAAAGGTCAAATAAAGTTACCAGAAACCAGAAGACATAGATATTGTTCTGATTTTTGCTTTACTGCCTTTTCAGTCACTATGACTGTAATTGTCCCCGGGCCTGGGGTAGTGATGTCTTGCTTCTTCTGTATTAAGATTTACTTTTTAATCCCATAGGAGATACCTAAACAGAAAGGTCTGATGTTCTCTTCTGTGCAGCCTCAGTCTTGAATGGGCAACAATAACAGGAAGCATCACAATATCTGACTTAATTGTTTTTATTCTTACATTGGGTGTCTGAGTACCCAGTAAGTGGAGAACACTACTTAGGAGAGAGTTCTTGAGTCACCTTTAATGAAAGTTCATCTGACAGCAGAGGGAGCCTTGGTTCAGACACCCAAATTAAGTGGTTGCATTTCTATTATGCTGTTGCCAATTACAAGTGATTTTTTTTCCTGGCACAAGTATATTTGGACTCTTACAAGGTTGTGGATGGCAATACCTTGAGCTGACCACCAACTATTAAGCCTGTTAGCTTGCAGACCTAATTACAAATCCATGGTTTACTTTTGCAGGCTGTTGTTGGGACCGGTGATAAGTCTATCAGCTTTTCCTTGGTCACTAACATAGTACCAGCATTAAGTTCTAAATGGCAGCCTCTGCATTCGCTGTCTGTACTATCTCTGATAAAATATTAATCATTTCAAGGTTCCATTCAAACCCATTGATGGAAATTGTGAAATGTAATTTAGCTTTGAGAATAGGATTAATGTTTTATAATAGCTCTAAGCTATTTTGTGATTTATTGGTTCCACTGCTTCAGGGTTTTTATAATCTAAATTGGTGATTACAGATGATACACAACATTGTGTACCATAAACAGGAATTATGTGTCTGGTGAAAACGATAATGGGTTTTTATACCTTTTATGTATATTAGTACATTCTGTAGTATATTAAAGCCTATTTTAGAGCTGGAAGATAATTTTGTCCACATATGGGTCTTCTCAGCTCATTCAGTCAGTGAATCCGCTATTTACTGGTTTTCTTCTAATTTGATAAATATATATTGCATGAGAACAGTGTAAAATTAAAGGTACACCTGTGGAATCTCATTATCTCTGGTACGTTCTCTTTTACAACATGCTGCTTATCTGTTCTTTGTGTTTGAGGAGGCAATTCAGGCTATGATACTGTTTTTGATTCTGAGGGAATTTTAATCCAGTGATTGATTTGTGATAAATGTATGTAACAGTTAGGTCTGTGAGGATTATTTTGCATAGCAAAGTCCATCATTGGAAGACACCTTTGTAAACATGGAGAAGATAAAGCGAACATCTTTGTGGACAGTAGAAGTTTTATATACTTTAATAGAAGTTTTAACACATGCTGTTATTTTTTTCTCCTAACCCAAATTTCTGTCCTGGAGTATTGATAGAGAGTATTGGGCTGCTCTTTTTTCATCGCTGGATTGGTAGCTTTCTTCATCGCTCCTAGCAAACAGTTGCTTCGAAAGGCGCTTGCTGTCACAGAAATTTTAAATTTGTTGCACTAAAAGAAAATAATTGAGTCATAGAATGGTTTGGGTTCAAAAGGACTTTAAAGATCATTTTGTTCCAACCCCCCTGCTCTGGACAGGGTTATCTTTCACTAGATGAGTTTACTCAAAGCCCTGTCAAGCTTGACTTCAAATACTTCCAATGATGGGGCGTCCACAACTTCTATTTTTCCCCTGGGATGGCGTATCCATAACTTCTCTGAAAGTAAGCATGATTGCTTTGAGGAGTTAACTGGAACATTCGTTTTTAAAAATATAAATCTTAGGAAGAACAGACATCAAAATACCCAAAATATTGCTGTTTTTTCTTCTTCATAATGTGAAGATATGCAAAAAAAGTAAATGTCAAATTTAAGTACAATTAATGATACGGTGATTTTTGATAGAAATGAATTATGCTGTGAAACAACATATATCGTAACAAACAGTGCAGATTGTTTTATATTTCTTATTTATGGTGTATACGTCTAATTATTGATAAACTCACTTCAGACAAGGCTTTCAGTGAAAGAAGAAAGTCATTTGTTACATTCCTCTTAGAATTTGTAAGGCAGTTGGCTTTCATGATGGTGACCATTTATTATTATTTTTATTATATAATTACTTAGATAAAGAGAAGTGGATGCCAGCAGTGAATTGAATGACCCCTCCCAATTGATCAGTAACTCAATTAAGTTGAGAATTTCTTTAGCAAATATAGTGGTATTAATCAGGAGAGAATGCTTCAAGTATAAAATCTGATTCTGTTAGTGGAAAAACAGTTTGCTTTATCAAAATCTTAAGGTTTCTTTCCCCCTTTCTCTCCCTATCATACAATTCTTCTTTTGCAGTAAGGCTAAATCAGATTTGTCTGAAGCAATAATTGGTGATTATCTCCTAACTACAAGATACAGTTGAGCCTCTATTTAATCCTGTCTTGCTTGCTATCTAAGTGAGTTAAAGTAAGGCAAGGAATAGAGAACTTGAAATGTGGTTTCTAAGGTCATTTTTCCTGTGAACTGTAATTATGTCCAAGAGCTCTGCAAATTGTTATGAGAACGGCAATTGGACCTCATCAAAGAGAGATGGTTGGGGTGGAGAATGACTCGTGCCTTGGTGTAGATGTGTGTTCCTGTGGCATGTGTCACATTAAACAGGTGAGTCACAAGGTTCAAAATGGATCCCCTTGCTTTATAAATGTCCCTCAGAGAGGACATCTAGGTGCGGCTGAGTCCATTTCTAGTCCCAGACTTGGTTGACTGTTTATGACTATGGATTATGTGTGTGTGGTTATATGTGTTTTTGCTTCAAATCAGAATCTGGTTGAGGGTCTCCTTAGAGGCTGGTACTCACAGGATTAATACATACAGTTTGTGGCCCAAATGGGGTGACCAGCAGCTCAGTACATGCTTTTGGTGGTGCCTCTGTTTTTATCTGAAGTAACACCAGGCTGCAAGGCCTCCGACTCACCCCGGGTGCCATTTAGTTGATATGAATGTGAGCCTACCACTCAATGTCTCTGTTTTACTGGAGGCAGTTGTGTCCTTTTAGTGTGGAAAAGTTCTTATTGTTTCATGAGCTTTCTTGTGTGCTCTTGCATAATGCGTTCGTTACTTGGACTAATGAAGTGTTAAGAGATAAAATTTGCCTAATGGAAAGAATACCCACGTTATTCTATGTAGAAATTAAAAATGAGATCTGAGGATTATTTATGTTTATGCAATGTTATACATTCTATTAAAAGCCTAGGTTTTGCTTCACACTTGGGGAAGGGTTGATGTATACCAAAAACTTCCATTACATTATTATTTTTTTAATGGTTTAATCTAATAGAAGTTATCTCTCACTTCAAATTCAAACTTGATTGTTTTATTCATGCTTTTTAGCATCATTTTGTCAAAGGTTTTTATGGAAGTAAGGCTCTTCTGAGAGTTGCTGAGAACCTTTCAGGTGATCTCTTGTTGGAGCCAAGAGGATGATTTAGATTATTTAGAATTTTATTAGCTAAGTCTTCTAGAGATGGCTTCATTGGATGTTTTATGGGAAAATAAATGTTTTAGAAGCCTAGCTGCCAGTTTGTTCTTTCACCCTTATATACCAGGAATTCTCCTTGCACCCTTAGTGTCTGATTCTTGACTCCTTTGCTGGAGTCGCCATTACAGTCAGAGCAACCCTTGGCAGTGTGGGAAATTAATGGCGAATGGTAATGAGATTGTGAATTCACAGTTTATTGTTTCATTATGCATCCTCTCCATCCAGAGTGTATTGCTTTCAATTTTGGACAGCAGATCAGTATGATAAGTTAGATATCAGTCTCCAGGTAGCATTGCATAACGTTGCTTGACAACTGCTAAGGAACTTTTTCTTAAATTACTAATATTTATTCCCTGTCCTCTTATAAAGTATTTTGTACAGTGTTTTGATTTACTTTTTATTGGTATCTTGGTGGAAGGAAGATTTTTTTTTTTTAATGTGAATGTGTTTTGTATGCATTTTTTTAAAGTGAAAATACACACACAAACTTCTTCCAGAGCTTTCTCATTTTCGATTCACCATACATTTGAAATGGTATTTTTGTGTTCTTACATCAGCAGAATGCTTTATTGTCCCACGTATTGCTGAAAGGACACTAAAATCTCAACTACCTGGTAAAAAAATCTATTACCTTTTCCAAAAAAGCAACTTGATAGGATTAGGACAATGTCTTTTGTGTTTGTATAATACAGCAGACGGAATTTTTCAGGCTGTTGACAAATCTTATGTATGCAAAATGCATTTTTTAGCTGTTTGGTGGCAGTCCTTAAATCTTTTCTCTTAAGATGTCAATTGGGCAAAAGCAAAGCCTCTTAAAAAAGCTCTAGCATGACATCTGTGATTTCAATGAATCTTGTTCTTCAGGTATTTGGTGTGTTGCCTAAGGGTGTCTGGGATGCAGCCAAATGCAAAGACTGTAGGTCTGTAAGGTTAGCATAAGAACATTCACATCATCAAGGTTGCATTAAACAGAGAGCACCGAAGGGAGGTTATGATTAAAAAATAAGTGGTTTTGGCTTGGAAAAATGTCAGAAACTCTTTTATTATAATATTAAAGTAAAATCACTATTTAATTTTTTAATAATTACTTTGAACGTTTAAAAACTAAATAACTTAATTTTCCCCCCTCCTCTTGAGATAAGCCAATGTATAGATAAATGTATGATATACTAGAGCTCCTTAAAAACTTTAGGAACATCAGCATTTTTTCCACATACAATTGTGGTAACTACTTATATTACTAAATTTACATTAGCATTCACTAAAGTCATCATATACTGAATGATCGTCAACAGTTCATGTGTTAAAATACCAATGCAAAATAGGTTTTAACAAGGATTTTTGCAGCTGGTTTTCTTTTTCTTTTTGACTGGAGGGTGAGTTATGGCAACGGATACAAGAGGATTCATTAGCTTTTGTCCTTTCCTAAAATATGGAAAGTATAACTGAACAAAGGTAACAGGAACACTGTATGCAAGACGTTTCCTTGCTTTTGCAGATACTTTAATGTCATAATTTTCTGTTTTATATTGGTGAACAAAGATGGTAAAAGCTAAATAAGCGGAGGTTAACATCTCGGTCTTTTCACACGGTGAAGATCTTGCTCTTAGCCATGTGTTTGGTGGTGGCAAGCAATTCTCAAACAGCAGTGGGAGCACTGACATCTTACCTGAGATTCTTTGAGTGATGCTTGCACCTAATTGTCTCTGACTGACCCTGTGTACGCACTGGTGTTCTGGGATAGGAATGATAAATGGGTCTGCATCTCCTTAGTTTTCATATTCTTGTACTTCTTGCTTTCTATACCTGGGAGAAGATTTCAGAGTTCTTCTAGAAAGTGCCCTAGCTACTGATAGTTTGGAATTTGTTTTCATTTTGTCTTGGACGATTTGCAATAGTAGAGAGGAAGCTGTAATTTAGGTACAGTTATTAAGGCCAAGAGGCTATGACAGTAATCACAGTTTCTTCTAATTTCTAGTAAGCAGGAAACTGTCAAAGCTTGCTTCATTTTCTGGAATAATATTATCTTTTTTGGGAGACATTTGGTGCCAATTAAGCAGTTATAATTAATGCTCTTCTGAAGAATGAGTCTTGGTTTTGTTGAATTGTTGTTGATTGAGTTGTACTGAGAATTGATATGTGAAATCCTCCCCTTAGCACACAACACAGGATTGTAAAAGACGCGTGCGTGTGTGTGTATCCATGTTTTTCTATTACGCAAAATTCCAAGTTCATGAACAAGGAACAGCAGGCAGATTTCTGACCCGTTATTGTACCTTGGAAACCCTACCAGTCTGTCAAAATGAAATTTCAAAAAATAAGTAACCATTCTGTAACTTAAAACTTTTTTTTGTGTGTGTGTAAAATAGTCGTGTGCTGCTTTATGCATTTCTATTTCCAGTACTATTGTGTGATGATGCATCTGGCTGGTGAGGTCAAAGCAACTAGTTTTCTGCTGATACAGGTTGAGCATTGGCTATTCAGAAGGGATAACAGGATTAAAGTAAGTTCTCTGGCCAGGAAATGTTGCCATTTTAAGTTGTCTGCTTTCCAATTTTGGGAAAGGGTAAGTTTGTGCTGCGTAAGAGATGCATATGGAAAGAAAAATTACTTGTTTTGCCTGTTTAAAATCTGCTTTTTTTTTCACATAGTTATTGAGGATACTTAAATTTAATTGTTTAAATTTTCAGTTTAATGTAATACAAGTTTAAGTGTTTTTGTTATTGTGGTTTTTTTAATGTTCCTTTCAGAAATCAGTGATGATGTGTCTTTTATTTTGGTCAGTCATTAGTATTCAAAGCTCTATCAGACTGCAGTTCAAACTCTTTGCTTGTTTTTGTCACAGAAGATGATGGAGCAATGTTGCTTAGATACACTTAGCCATATTCGCAGTGGGAGTTATCAGTCTGTTCTGGGTATTCACCTGCACATGCAGGGGAGAAAATTTACTTTCTGTGCTGATCATGTTAATTCATTGCAAGTTTGTTTTAGCAGTAGCGTGCTTAAGCAGACACAAGCCTTTTCCTTCATTACATACAGTGAGAAAATGTAGATTAAAATATCAGCTCATTTTAAAATGGTGATTTCAAAGCATGAGAGGCTTGATTTGTTTGTGTACCCTCAAAAAGAAAATTTTACTATTGTTGGTTGTGTTAATAAAGGAATTGTCTTATTGACAGGTTACATAAATTGGAGATTATTTCTCGATCTATTTAAAGTAATTTTTTAATTGATTTCCAGCTTCAGTGTTGAGTTCCAGAGAGTATGACTTTTTGACTACCAGCAGCAATTATATCTTCCCATATCCAGTGGAATTCTTGATCTTTTTAAGACCTGCCTAAAAATAAACCAAGTTACTCAAGTTGTACAATTTCTGATCTTTTCAACTATGAGTGACTTGGCCTACTTTATGACCAGCTGTAAGTGTACAGTAATGCACTAGAAAAGATAAATACAGCTTTTTATCACCCTAGCTTCTAAGCGCTGCAATTATTATACTCATTAAATATGCTGGAAATGCATATGTTTCCTTCTGAGAGTCTGGAATAGATTTTAGGATCTTTTCAAGGGACTTAAATATTTCATAACATTGGGGTCCTACCACTGTCACTAACACAGAAACTGTTGTATGGTGGGTCATTGATGTGTGACCCTGCTTCATCTTCCTTACGTTATGTTGAACTCATCCTCTTACATCCCAAAGAACAAGAAATTGGGTTAAAAGTAAATGCTGTTCTGTAAAGCCATAAAAGGCTTACAGCTACTTTAAACAATAAAACAATAGATAATAGTTCCTATAACTATAGCAGTGTCAGTCAAGTAGCAGACTGATAAAATGGTAATTATGAATAAGCAGAAAATAATGTAATTATCACTTTAATTTTCACTCTGATTTAATAAAAATTATAGTCAAGCAATACAGTTTATTAAAACACATTACTTGTGCTAATGAGTGAATTATTCTGGTCCCTGTAGACTTGGATATCTTTAAACTGTATCCTTGTTTGAATTAGTTGCATACTTAAAGTAATTGAATCTGAATTTTCACATAGAAGACAGATATTTGGGGGAAAAATAAACATCCCCAAACACCCCAATAATTTAATATTGGAATACATTCTTTGGAATTGCTGCTGGAAAATGTTAGGTAAAGCTTCTTTTTTTATGTATTGTGATCATTGCCCAGAACTAAAGAGGAAGCGGTGTCTCTGGTGCTTTAACTTTATAGTGTCACTATTGTCTCCTGTAGTTTCTTTTTAGATTAGGTGTGGGTCATGTGGCGAATTGAAGATACCAGAACTGCGTTCTTGGTCTTTTTTGCATTTCTTTTTTTTCTCCACATCACACAATCACAATCCCTTTTATATTTTTGTGTTGAACGCTACTTTGCATTGTGAAACAGGCTTTGTTACAATTTTTTTTAGTACACTGATTTCCTTGTCTACACAGTTGGCTTCCTTTCCCTTCTTTTGCTACTGGCAGATGTTTTTTTTATAGGTGACTATATATTTTGAGCACAGCTACGGACCAGGTTATGCTTGGTCTTCATAGCCCTCTTCATGGCTAAAATATGCCAGCATTTGTGTCTGCAGTTCTCAGTCCTTTGATTTCTTATTAGGAAATAATATTTAGAAAATGTAGGTAGGATGTATTGTGAGAATAGATGAGAGTATTAAAACAGCAGAGTGGAACACGCACTCTTAGATACACTGTTATGGTGAGATTAAGGTATTTGTAGCAGGCAAGGGGTGTATACTTGGTCACTGAAAATGGGTCATCTGTTGAGCTGCAGCAGTCTGATTGTACCCATGTCTAACATTACCCTTTCTGTGGCTGATGAGAAATGTTTGAGGTAAAATATGAGATTTCTTCTTTTCGTTCTTTAGTTCTGCAAATATACAAATTATCTTTGTGCTTAGCAGCAAGCGCTCCTTTTCAACTGAATTTTAGTTAGTTCCTTGTTTATAAGTGCAGCTGACTCCTTGCTACTTGTTGGGCTACTTTGGATTCAGAGATGCTAGATTTTCCAGTGTTTGTAATGCTTTGATCCTCCAAGTGCAGGAGGGCACTTTCTTTTTAGAAAGGAAATAAGTGTTACAAGTAATAGTAATAATTCTTCATAAAATTCCTTCATATTGATGTTTTTTTTCCAAATTAAAATGGAGCTAAATTGCAAATTACTAACATTCTCTGCAGAAAGCAGACCTCAACCTAACCCTTTGACTGTTAAAAGCAAGTGTATGTTATCTGTGAAGTATCTTGAGATAATTGTTTTTTTCAGTAGAGAGCTATTTTAGGTTGTTCTGGTTATGTATGAAAGCAGTCCAGGATTAAAACCATCCATGTCGCGAACTGCTAATAAAAATGAACTTAAAAGTTGTGTTATGAATAAGTTCCCAGCAGAAAATAGAAAAATCTGCAAACTTTAGTAAGATAAATTCTTGAGGGAGAGTATCCGTATCAGGTAAGACACAGAGCAGAACTGAAAATATTCTCAAGAGTAAAGCCAAGAGGGAAGCAATTTGAAAACTCTCTTATTCTCTTCTGACTTCATTTTTCTCAACTTCTATATTCTGGTTCTGAGGTGAGTCCCAACAGAGGGGCTGGAACAGCCTGCCCCGTTGAGTCACCATCTGTATTTAAAAGACTTGTATATGTGGTGCTTAGTGATGTGATTTAGTAGCGGACTTAGGTGTGTTATGGTTGGTCTTTTCCAACCGAAATGATTTTTTTTGTGTGTGTGTGTGTGTGTGAGATTTCCCAACAGCATTTTGTAAGAGTGGAGTGTGGTGCCCCAAACTGTGCCTGCTTCCTTCGGGCTGCAGAGCGGAGTATGTCTTTTTGCAGTGTTTGCCTCAAGCTGTTGGCACCATTTTACAGCATTTGACACTGGATCTTGAGATCGTGCATTGTGGGTTGTTTGGGTGGTAGGGGGAAGGATGCAATTGGCATGCTGTATTGATGTAAGCAGAGTTGGCTGTTAACAGATTACAGGCTTCTCTTATTTACCTGTTTGCTAAGGTGCAACTAAAGCTGCAGAGGGAAGTATGGATGGCCTGTGAATCATAGCTGCTGTTCTTAACTCCTGTTACTCACCTTGATATCTCTTTGGAGCTTCAGCCATCCAAAATTAGGATTATGTTTATGTTTCATGATTCTAGGAAGTAGATATCTTGCTCAACTCTTGTTGACTTCCTTACTGCTACTCATCAAAAAAATCTCTACATTAGATACAGAATTTTGGTACGACTGTGAGTGATAACTGAGTTTCAGGAGCATTTTTAATATACTTGAATGAGATTTTGATATGCATTTGATTTTTCTTGGTCTCAGTGTCTAACAGTTAGTACTTTGTTGTGAGTGTATGTGTGTAGTTTCTTAAAACTGGAATGTTCACATATAGTACAGGTATAATTTAATTCTAATGTTGACTTCTGGAGTGGTTTTAGCAAAGAAAAATGTGGGGGCTTTTCCTAGTACTAAAATTAGAAGGTAGGAAGATTTAGTCATGATTTTTGGGAATTCCTCCGGAAGGTGGGTGGTGCATTGAGATCTGTGTCAGGGTTTCAGGAATGAGAAGGGTCCATTAATGAGAGCTCCAGGAACACTTTACAGTAGGAAAGTTGTGTGTAGGGACTATGTTTCTCTCTCTTGCTGAAGATCAGAAATCGAAACAATCAGTATTTAAGGTGGAAGGATTTTAAGGTCTTCAGAAAATTTTGGAAAGGTTTAACAGATTTCAATGAATGTTTCCTCTGCAGAGATTATGTAACTGGAAGAAAGTGTTATAATGTTTAAATCTAGAGGGATTTATATTGTTGGGCAGAGATATTCACTGTCTTGAGCCCCTAAACCTTGTATTTGTGCTAGAGAACCTCCCATTAGCATATGCACAGAAGTATCATCTTTTTTTCTTTTTCTCTAATGCACGTGTTCCTTCACAAATGGAGCTTGTTTCAGGAGTGCTAATTTGATGTCATTATCAGTCAATACACCAGTCTGAAGTGGATTGTGTACTGCTGATACTTGGGAGCTTTGCTCTAATGAAGGCAGTGATCTATGCCTCTATGTAAAACACACACATCTTTTACTGCCAAAGAGAGTTATTTCATTCAGTTTGTGTTTTGTGGCATTTGATTCTATGATTTTCACACATTGTTTTTGAGGAAAACCAGTCTTTGTTTCTGAACAAAGTTTTGTTTTTTGAACAAAGCTTTGTTTCTGAACAGTCTTTTTTTCTGAAACAATATGTTGTTGATGGTGGGTTTTTTGTGTGTCCCCCCCCCCCCATTGTTACGGTGTATATGTTTTCTTTCTCATTTCGCTTGTCTAGCAGAGTGGTAAACCTGTCAAGTTTGCTGAAAAGTTCCTCATGACATGGAAAAAGGAATAGTAACTTGTAAATTTTCCCTTGTATTTATTTTTCATTATAGGGAAGATTTATGACTGGTAATATGACCCTGTGTGTTGAGCCACTTGCTGCATGATTTCAGCACCTAAAGCAGTAGGAATAATTGGAATGCATGTTCCGCATTTTGATTTCCGTCCTATAATGCTGACCTTTAGTTTCTCTTCATTTTTGTAATGTTTGCCTTTCTTTGTGCTTAATAGGTATGAGTGTTGTTTTTTTCTTCCTATTGATAATGGTGTTTTCAGTAACTTCTTTGTTCACTGGGAGAGCTAAATGCTTCAAGCCTTGATTAAATGCCATGTCAGATGTTGAGTTATTATTAATAAGCCCACTGCTCTAAAATCATGCTTAAATATCAACCTATTCTTTATGTTCCTCTGGTGTCATTGACTGCATTTGTTCTGTATTTCTGGGACTGTTCATACTGCTTTGATTGCACAGAGTGAAATGGAAAACATTGTGAAAAGAGGGAATATTGATTTTTCTTCTACTTAAGCAGTGGTTTTCCAAGTGACAGAGCTTAATTATATTATATTCATTATAGAACTATTTAGCATATGCCTTTTTAGTGGTGTGATTCTGGCCCATAATGTCCTGTATCTTAATTAAACCAATATTGTGAGAGCCACTGGATAGAACATACGTGTGAAAATGTAAATGTCAAGTGTATTGTAGCAAGGCTTATCTGTTAAATACTGTGAGGTTACAGGCTGCTGGGAGTAATAAGAATTGTTCAGCCTTTTCTTTTTCTTCTGTTGCTGTGTAATTAGATCATGATGTTGCCCACTTGATAACTACTGCAAAGTGCAAATTGGAGTAAGCTGGAAGTGAGTGTATGAACATGGTATTTAAATTTTTAATTAGTGAGTTGGAGGAGGCCTGCAGGCCTCACATGTAAGTATTGTCAGAAAATTCCACTTAATGTTAAGAAAAGGGTTGAGAGAGAAGTGTCTTAGGAATGTCAAAGACAGCTTAGTCACTTAAAAGAATTAAAACTACTTTTTAAAAGCTGGTGAGAAGCTGGCAGTGTGCAGTTCAGTCATGATTTACTTTTATGTAGAGTTAATGCTCTGTATATACTCATTTTTATATTCTGAGATATCCTGATCTTGCACTGTGTGCATATGTGCATGCATGGAGACAATCAGAGATTCACTCATTCACTAAGTAATGATAGGTTCATAGCCTGTTTGGGAAGCACTATATGGGTTGAGTTAGGTGGGCTGCAGTTTCTGTATTGATCTAAACCCATAGCAAATAAAAAGAAAATCGAAGTTAGTACTAATAGGGTCTCATTAACCTTGTGTTTCCGTGTTGATTTATCCATGTTACAAGTGCTAAAATGCACCTTGGGTCATTTTTTGAAGCTCTTTCTTTCCTGAACTCCCAAGTAACCTATCAGTGCCAGATATTACAAAGCAAATGTACATACAGTGCGGAACATTCACTGCTGCCAGCTGTAGCTGTGCCATGCAGATATTGATACAGGAAATGCTTGCAAATGAACCTGTCTTAAGACTCATTTTTGAGTCTTAGAAAGCAAGCATCCTTTATCAGGCATGGGCAACATGTGGAAGTGATCTCCATCAATCAATGTGCAACGAGACAAAGGCTAGTTAGAGAATATATTTCCTGCTTACATGCATATGTATAAACTTTCCCAGAAATCTTATGCATATTCTATTACTTTCCAAGGTCTAATTTTAATGCTACGGCACTTGCAACAGTCAAAACTCTCACTAATTTGGAGCTGGCTCAAGCTCTCTGCTTGACCTTGCCTTTGAGATAGGAAACTCCAAACAGAGGTGATTAGAGAAGAAGAGTCATCTGTTCAGCACATGTTATACTTCAGACAAGGTGTTATCATCTTCAAAGAACAAACAGTGTCTGAAAAACACAGTTTAAAGAAAAAATGCTATTAGAGGGACATTCTGTCTAACTTTCAAAAAACCCGCAACTGCTTAGATGAAACCTAACTGTACTTTAGCTTGAATCAAAATATTCCACTTTCAAATATTCTACTTCATGAAGTTTCAAAATATTCCACATATTGTCTCAATATGTCTCTGTATAGCTGGAAATACTTGAGTAGTTTGGGAAGAATGTTCTTTTCAGTTTGTTTTGTATTTTACATGTTTCTGTTTCTGTCAAATAATGAGGAGGGTTCTGAGTCTTAAAAGCTGGTTGGGGCAACCCTTTGTGCTAAACGTACCATAGGGATGGTTTGTAGCTTTTTTTGGAAGTGTTTTCAAATTTAGTAAAATAATAATTGTACGGTGTTCCGTACCAGTACACTGCAAGAGTGAGACACAAATAGTGCATGTCTTACACAGCAGCACAATTTTATAGTCCAGTTGTCTTTTCCCACCCTAGCCTACGCTATTTGAATAGTTGTAAATCTAGTCTATGATAATTTAAATAACTTTGAAGTTAACAGAAGAAAGCAATTTCCCTGTAGTTGAGCAATCAAGATAAAAATATGACATGCTTTCTTTGAGGGATAAGTAAGCTGCCGTCCTGTTATCTCAAGAGTGTCTGTTTTGTTTTGCAGGATGTGACCTTTCTCTTTTGCGAGCACACGATAAGGGTATCTGTAGCCATGATTCTTAAAATAATGCATAGAGACTAGAGGAAAAGAACAAACCCCAAAAGCTTCACCTTGTAAAGTTTGATGGCATTTACCTTCACTTTAGTGATACTTGATTGATCGCCTACTCATTTGAATTGGTGAAAACTGTCATTTGGGAGAAGCTTGTTCAATGATCAGGTAGTCTTAAATGTGATCTTTGTGTTTTGGAGAAAAGCTTAAAAAACCAAACAAGAGCTACCCACAGTACTTCATTACCTATCTGAGGTCTTTCAAGAAATTCTGTTCTACAAAATAGCATTTACAGGCAGGTTAAAAGGAGACAGCTGCAGGAATGTCCTACCTCAGAAAGGTTCATTAACACCCTGGAATTTTTTTTCTGCCTCAGAAAGACTAATTAATGTGCTGGATTTTTTTAACATTATCATCAACTTTCTTGAGTTCCTTTTTTTTTCCTCTTCTTTTTCTAGCTTAAGTAAAGATAAAAAATAGTGGAGTTCTACAAGATTGTTGCAGTTTTATGATTGTTCTCCTAATAAAATGCATTCAAATTTGTGCCCCATGTTTGACCTAGGATTTGAAGATTTGTCCTTTCTATCTTAAAAATGTAATTAAGGTCCATTTTATATATTTTTCTCATACTTAGTAAATGTAACTGAATGTCTTAAACACATGCAGTTTAAATATTCACAAAACAGAGACAATATAAACCAATTTATTCACACACAAGATTTATTTTTTTCCAGAGTGCCATCAACATTGGCATTGTAAGAGTTTCCCTTATATCTCTGAGTCACTGTGGGTGGAACTTAGTGATTTGTAATCTGTTTTGTTGTCTTACGTTTAACTTTCCAGCATCCCCTCCTAAGTGAGATTCCTACCAATGCCTTGCTACTCCACATACACTTTGCACTGAAAATGCAGCTCTGTAGAGGGAATATTTCTAAACAAACAGGTTACATGAAAGGAGTTTATGAACAGTAATGGAAGTCTGTGGATTGGCATGTTACTGATCCGTATGAAGCACAGACACCAACTCTTGCCTTTTTTGTATGGCAGGAGCTACCCATTGCCCTGTTGAACTTGGGTGAATTTTCTGCACATGTAGCATTCTCAGTACCCACATACATTGGAAGATTCTGCTTACTTGTGAGAGTCACTTTGTACAGCCAAGTCCTCTTCTTAAGAGGGAGTCCTTTTCACATTTTGGACTGGGTTCTGATAAGCTAATATTCCTACTAAAGTTGAAGTCTGAAAGACTTCTGTAGCTCGATTTCACTGGCAGCAGTTGTGATCTTTGTTGTCTAGAAGCTCCTCTCTTCCAACCTGGTTGTTGTAGGATTCTATGATTATATGATAAGTGAAAGCAAGGAATATTATTACCATATTACTTGTTTAATTTCCCAGAAAGGTTTTGTTTTATTGTAGTTGTCAATCTTTCTTGCTCAAATACTGCTGAGTTCATGTCTTGAGGACTCCAGCAGTCACTGGCTCTGGGGGAGATGGGTGACGCGTAGCCTGGAAGGTTGTAAGAAGCAAGGCAGGGGGAGGATGGAAAGGGGGTGGACGGATACAAGTTCATGTCAGTGTGGGAGTTAGAGAGATGTTGATCTGCTTGTGGAGAGCTATAATGAGTTGGAAGGAACAGAGTTGCTTGAAGTATTTTTTTTGGATGTATTCTTTCTAATCTGTAATTTCTATTTCTCGTGAGCATTACTGAGAATACTGGACTTGTATTTCTGAAAATATTACAATGTTTGCTGGGCCTTTAAATTATAGTAGTTTACTTTTAGTGTTAGTGAAATTTTCTCTCCAGGGAGATTTTGGATACCGAGAGTAAAGAACTAGTAAAGCACAAACTCACAGGATTAACATCCTGTCTGGAAAATTGTAAAACCATAATTTCTTATAAAGAGTTTGAGGGATGTGGTTTAGGCTTGGCTATTCAAGGGAATTCAGACTTAAGGTGGAAACGACACTCAGCCCTGTTGAGGGTGCCAAGTGAAAATTGGTCTCAGTCTGAGAGATGAGGGCAATATGCCCTAATGTTAGCATTGGCTCCTGTCTATAAATATTCTTGTCTTGACTGTGTGCAGTTTAACTGCGAGATGTTTGGTCATTGTTTAGTCAGCACTCAAGTGTGGAAATGAGACAGTTTGAGTAAATCACAGAACATTTGCTAGGGCAAACTAGAAATATGCCAAGCCTCATGTCTGACAGTATCAGAAAGATAGTTGTTTCGGCTGCCATTCACTGGCGGTCTTGTTGAAAAATTATGTAGAGATTATTTCCAAATCAGTGTATAGGCTTAAGGAGATGCCACTGTTTGGGTAATTGTATTCTTGCTTTTTGTTTAGTATTGATTTTGTAGTTATGTGAGGATGCATTACTAGAAATGGTGGGGTTTGTTTCTCAAGCAGAGACACAGTTGGTCTTCATCTCTGCATTACTTGTTGTTGTTCAGATGCCTGACTCACCTGTCTTATTTCTCTGTTTTATGAAACCTGGATGAAACCTTTTAGTCCACAAAAAGTACCGCTGGGCTGAATCAGTTTGTTTGCAACGTGCTAGTCAGGCTCGCATAACAACTGTCCCAGGAGTGTGAAGTGCACACACTGGTGCTGTGCTGCCAGCTCTTCGTTATCTGTTAATGCCTGTTAACTGTATTTCACATACAAAACCATCTTTTGGCCATATATATGGCCAACAGAACACTTTATTTCTGAAAAACAGCTTATCCGGGACTGGTACTTGCTGAGCCTGATATAGGAAAACTTTTCCAGGCCCAAAATAGAGTTTCTTTAGGCTTGTTTGTGCCTGTGACATCATTTATGCAGACTGTAGGCTTTACTGTAATGCCAAGTATAAAACAGCTTCTTGCTAAGAATTATTTTTGCGTGACTAATTATAACATTTCAAGTGAAAAACATTTTGCATTGATTTTCAGTGTACTCTTCTAAGAAAAGTTTCACATCTGTTAAATTGCATGATTTCATTTTATATGCATATCGTCCCTGAGAGCAAGTACCTACTCAAACTATATTAATGCAACTTCTGATTTTTTTTTTGTTTGTTTCCCCTGTTCTTATGTTTATATTGTGGTGATGTCAGGCACTTTTTAAGTCTATTTACAAACTGCTGCTGGATGGGAACTCTGAGAAATTGTTTTGGAGACACATTGTGCTTTCTTCTGGTTAATATGACCTGAGAAACTTTATTCTTTCCTCACAGATTTTAAAAAAGGCCTTAAGTTATTTGTGAAATAGCTCTCTGTTAACCTTCTTGAAAGGTTCTCTACTTGAATTTAGCACTGAATAAAATATATTGGCTTGGAGATCATGGCTCAAATTCTCGACTTTTTTTTAAATGCACTTTGTAGGTATCCTATGAAATTTGAATTCTCCAGGCATTACAAGCAACTTGAAGCTTGAAGTGTTTGCACAGAATAAGAAATGTGGGGACCAAATTTCTGATGTGCTTGAGGTGCTGGTGTTGAAACTGTTTTTCATATTATTGTTTTAGGAATGCGAAAGATGATGTCCCCGTTGAATAAAATGTAGGAGCAGAATTGAAGAATCCAAGTTCCTGTGCTAGCTTTTACAGGTTTCTAGAGTCACTTGCTTGGGCTTCTGGTCTTCGAAGCCCATTACAGATGCTATCTTCCATCACAAAACATGAGATTGCCTTGGAATGCTAAATAATATAATTTGGACATTAATGTGGAGATGCAAGCATGCTGTCAAATAATTTGATATTAAAGCTTATCTGCCCCAGAGAGTGGGTAGGTGGAACAGATATCTTAGTGGCTTCTTAGCCTATGCCTGGCTTTCTGTCAGTAGCAATTCACATCTGTGTCCTATCAGTTCTGAGGTGAAGTTGCAGAGTTACTCTAATGTTGTAGAAGTTATGATTATGGGGGAGCAAAAATAACTGTATTTGAGATTTTTTTTCATTTATAAGTTGAGTTGCAATGGGTTCTGCCAGGATTTGCCACTTAGTGATACACTGAAAATCAGAAGATGATGAGATAAATGCTTATGGTTTTTGGTTTTGCGTTTTTTTGTTTATTTTCCCTAGCTGTAGGGGCTTTCTATACAAGCATTTATTTTTGTCTTGTACTTTTAGACCATTTTCCCATTTTTCTTAATTAGCAGAGATTTTTGGAGTGTCCTGGTGAAAATTCAGGCGTCTTGACAGTGAATTTATGCCTGTTAACGTGTTTAATTTTCATAGTTCCTTTATGGGGACATGTTTAGGAGTGCTTCACAGACCATCAAGTTGCCCAGGGCTGGCAGTGAAACCCCATTGTCTTAGATGGTTTTTCTCAAGTACTTGAGGGTTTCTGAAATTTTGCTATGGAGAGAATTGGGTATGTGAGAGGTGAAAATAGGGTGACATCTTAGTATGTTGTTATAAGTGTACACATGTATGTCAGGTTTAAGGATTTTAAAAAGTGTTTGATCATTACAGTATTGAAAAGGTCATAATATAGCAGTGTCCAAACATATGGCAAATCATATGCTCATGCCAAAATGTATTGCTGCATATTTCCAAGTACTGGATTTATTGGTAGAGAAGGTGGACTTAGAATGAACTCTGCAAGATGCCTTACGGGTGGAAGCCAAGTACCTGAGAACTTTCAGAAGTGCAGGATGAAGGTAGTCTTCTGCATCACACACAAACTTTAAAATCCTGTTCTGGAAGATGTTATCTTCTTTGGACCTTTTGTGTATTATTGACAGAAAGCATAGAATAGAGTTTTTTGATGGAAAAAAAATTAAAAAATCCCTCATAAATTCACTGAAGCACTTTACATGAGTGTGACAATGTTTGACATTTGCATTATTTGTTTTGCTTCAATTTTTGACTAAAAAAAGCAAATCCAGCATTAGGATTGATTATTCCTGTTGAAAAAAGTTGGAAATATGTAATCCAAGTCCAGTTTTCTCCTTTTTGTCATCTTAAAATAAAAAATTATTACATATGATTTACATTCAAGTGTTATCAGAAATGGAGTTCTTTAAGGCTTTTCATTTCAATTATTATTCCAAGGAAATGATCAGAGTGTGGTAAGTAGCAAGTAGGGAGAATTACAATGGAAGACTGAGTTGAGGTATTGAGTTAGGTCTTTATAAGTTGCATATTCTGAACTATTTATTTCTTGAATGTCCCTGAAGTTGATACTTACCAACCTTAACCAGCTAGTAGGCGAAATCTCGGAGTGGTTAATGGCTGTGGTCCACATCACACTTGGCTCTCCTCTTTGGCTTCAGTTTTAACTTCTTAACCTATGCTCTAAAGATCTTTGAAGGTCTCTTGAACAGCACATCACTACAAGCTGTCTCTTGAGACACATAATGTGAATTGCATGTTGTCATCTAGTATAGGCGAGGATAATTACATGCTACTTTACTACAGATGTAGAAGGTTTCTGGATGCTGTCCATCTCCTTTGTACCCTATGGTGTATTTGGTATTCACAAATTGTCGTTTTCAGCCTTTGTTTTACAGCTCTCATGATAATTTTTATTTTGTAGAGATACCAAAGAACCATTGGCTTAATAATTTTTTTTCCAATAATTATACATACTTATGCACTTCCTATTACTGTGGTATTAATGATACGTAACCAGTACCGAATTTGTCAGTCCCAGTTAATCGTAAAGATAAACTGAAGCACTGTGATTTTTAGCAGAGCATTTTGAAATATGAGCAAACTGAAAAGACTACTAATTCTGCAGAAAAGTATGATTTGTAATAGCATAAACCCTTACTTAAATCCAATATATAAAATTACAATGTGGATCATCTGTGAACATTTCTAAATGGTATCCACATCTGTTGTGTTTCTCTGCTAGTGACATTTACTTCTGAAGTGCTTTTTTGTCGTTCATATGTGCACTTATAGTTGCAATAAGTGAACAAAGTTAAGATATATTGCTATTCTGGGAGTCCCTTTTTATGTGTTTATCTGCATTTTTTAGTGGATGAGTAAGTAACTGTTTTAGAGTATAGAGTAACAGTTTAAAGTAAAGAGTGCAATTCTTCTGTTAGGTACCATAGGAAGCATATTCTTCTTCCAAAAGGCACCTACTAGGTATATGAAGAGGCTGTGCTCATTCCTTTGTTGAGCTGTTTTCTTTCAGAGCTCTGCTGGGTTGATGCCATACAAGAAGCAGCAGTCCTGTACTTCTTGTTATGCTAAACCAAAATACAACATGAACCTCACTGGTGTGCAGTTTTTATTGCTGCATTACTTATTTTTAGATCTTGGTCCATTAGAAGCTGTTGAACATTAATCAGTATGTGCCAAGACTGTTGACTTCTGCCAAAGATTTGGACGTTTCTAATCTTGCTTTGGAATTGCTGGGGGTATGTTTTCCATAAATGTAGATCAACAGACTTACAGACTTGGGAGAAAAACCTTTTGTGTGGGTGACTAAAGCTGTTGCTATGTAAGGCTTCCAGACATTGACTTCTGGAAGTCATGCCTGTTTGGGACCAACATTGGAAGGTGTCTGGACCATTAACCCCACCATCACAGTGTGTTTGAGCTACCTGCCCATTTATTGCAGTCTATCCCTGCTGTTAAGCAGTGGGTTTGAAAACAACTAGGCTTCTCCTATGTGTCTTTCCCCATTGTATTTTGCAGCACAGGAACTTGATGGTCTTGACAGTTTTTAAGTTTGCAGCCTGTTTACTGCTACAGGTGTTTTCACAGTAGGAACAAGAGGTGAGGGAGCACCCGGTAATCTTGTAGTTGTAAGAAATGTTGATTTGTTGAGGAAGATGAGCAGGACTTACACACCCTTTGCTAATGCATCCCTTCCCAAGATCTGATTTTAACACAACCCATTAAAGATAAAATAAGGTTTTATGATAGTGGACAACTGATGAGGGAAGGGATGATATATCCAGAAGCCCATCTTTTCTCAGGATGTTTGAATTGGTCTTGCTCTGTAAACCATGTTTCTTTAAATTTACATGAATTAAATACTCCCCCCACCATAAAGTGTGTATTCCTGGGGTTTTTTTTTGTTTGTCAGGAAGAATTTGTATCAAGTCTTCAGTTTTTCAGTGCAAATCAATTTACTTTTAGGGGAAATCGGTTGAGACAGAGGTAAGCAAGTGGGAGAAAAAAAATTATTTGGTGAGCTTTGAGTATTGTATTGCTGTCTATGGCCTCAAGCAAACATCACTCAGCTTAATAAGTCTCATTCAAGTGTATGAAGTGGGATGTGGTTCAGTTTCCTATTCTTTTTAGAGAGACACAGAGTTCAATGTGTGAAATTACACCTACATTTAAAGTAACACTCCTTGAAGAAAATGTATTATTTTCCTTTGGGCTTTCAAGCATTTCATGGTTATCTTGTATTTGTTCACTTTTCTTTTGCATTTTGTGTAATATGCTGCTTTCACCCTGGATTACTTGGCAGTTTTTTATTATTAAATCACAACATTGAGATACAAATAAATTCTTTAACTGAAAGAAATTTCTATCCGTGATACTTGGTTTTTTATTTTAATGCAGCCCATATTTTAAGATGAAAGACTAGTTGCTTGTTACCATCTTAAAAAAGATCTAATAGTAACAGAATCTGTGATGTGTGGTAGTGCTAGTAATTGGCAAAAAAAATTTCATCAGATACAAGTGTTTTGTGAAATGAAACATTTTCTTTTTAACAAAATGACTGATTTTCTTTTTAACAAAATGACTGGACGTATTATTTGCNGAAATAAAGACATGAGATAAATTTCCCAATTCAATGTAAGATGGTGAAACAACAGGAGAAAACCTGTGTTAGCTGAACGTTTTCATCAAAGTTGATTTTCTTTAACCAAAGTAGATTGTTTTTTCATTTATACAGACACTTAAAATAGCTCAATTTCTTTTGAAATTTCCTCTTAANTTAAAGTAACACTCCTTGAAGAAAATGTATTATTTTCCTTTGGGCTTTCAAGCATTTCATGGTTATCTTGTATTTGTTCACTTTTCTTTTGCATTTTGTGTAATATGCTGCTTTCACCCTGGATTACTTGGCAGTTTTTTATTATTAAATCACAACATTGAGATACAAATAAATTCTTTAACTGAAAGAAATTTCTATCCGTGATACTTGGTTTTTTATTTTAATGCAGCCCATATTTTAAGATGAAAGACTAGTTGCTTGTTACCATCTTAAAAAAGATCTAATAGTAACAGAATCTGTGATGTGTGGTAGTGCTAGTAATTGGCAAAAAAAATTTCATCAGATACAAGTGTTTTGTGAAATGAAACATTTTCTTTTTAACAAAATGACTGATTTTCTTTTTAACAAAATGACTGGACGTATTATTTGCAGGAAGAGGGAGCAATAAAAGCAGAGTACCGATGTATTAGTAACCTAGGAAAATTCCTAGAAACATTACTGTCTTTTATTGTGTGTAACAATCGGTACAACAGATTACTATTTTCAGACTTTTTATTCTTGCCATTTTGTCCTGTGTTTATCTGGCATTTCAAATCTTTCATCCAGGAAGGATGGATATATGCAAATGGCTTGCTTGCAAGCTTCAAAAATATTTTTCTTGAAGTATAAGACAGCTTTGGTTGCTTTCTTGCAGATCTGCAGAAGACAACTTAAGTAGCTAAGCATGGCAAGCCTAGGAAAATTAGGGAATTTAGNAGCTGAACGTTTTCATCAAAGTTGATTTTCTTTAACCAAAGTAGATTGTTTTTTCATTTATACAGACACTTAAAATAGCTCAATTTCTTTTGAAATTTCCTCTTAAAAATGTGCACAAGAGACTCCTCTGCAGATATAGGTACTCTTGATTATGTCTTAACATTTAAACACGTTTATTCTGGAGTAGGATGGCTGCTCTGCTTACATTCTCTTTAACTTCAGCTATAGAGTGGAAACAGTAAAATATAAACAAAAGCAAATGAATTTTCTAGAACAAATGTGTCACACAAAGAGCTATTCAGAAACTCCTGTTGAGCTTTAAGTGGGCTCCTGTGTCAGATCTGAGCACTAAAGAGCTCCACCACAGATGAAGGTTTATCAGTTTCTCTGAGTAAATGAAGCTGTTTGTATGTTTTATTACTTGAGGACTGAAATACCAAATTGTTCTGTTTTGTGAGGGTGGAGGCTGAAATTACATGCTCAAAATTGAGAGATTCTGGGATATGATACACAGTGAGTCTGTTTTCAGGATTTTTTTTTTTTTTTGCTTATCTGAACAATTTTTTTACTACAAATTGAGCAGCCTTTGTTGTAAGGTACAAACAACTTTTTATTTGGCCCTTCCTCCCTTCTCTCTCATTTCATTGTGGTTCCTGTAAAACAGAAGCAAACACATACTGGCTTATGCAAGTGATGAAAACTACTTAACTTTTGCTGTTAGAGTGTGTGCAACAGGTTTTTCTTCAGTGGTCGCAGAAAACTGGAAAAAAAATCAGAATGGATATTCTTGCTTTGGCTGTCACACCTGCCCAGTGTCATGGCTTCTACTGGCATTAATAAAACCTGCAGTATGGTACATGTTGCCACTTGGGTTGGAAAGAAGAGATTGTGGAGGCTGAGATATCAACATGGAGGAAAAATGCCAAGGACTTTTTGGGGGTTGGTGTAGCTGAAGGCCTGTGCTTATTTGCCATAGCTGGAAGATGAGCAGTGAGTGACAGAGTATTAAAATCCTTAAAGTTTATGGTGTGCCACATCTGTGTCTCCTATCTATATTGGTTCAGAGTGAGAGGAAAGGAAAGGAATACCCTGTTATTTTTCCTAGGATGGTACCTTAATGGGTTGGGAATGATTTGGGGGAATTCCATGGCAGAAGTATATTATTGTTGAGATATCATCCTCATGTTGTTCCACTTGTACTGAAAATATCTTCCTGTAAATGTAAGAAAATTATTCAGGCCTACCTGTACATCGCTGCAGTGGTGTTTGTCTTAAACAACACTGATTGGCTTTCAATGGACTGGGTTTTTTTAAGGAGACTACTCCACACTTCCAGCAACGCTAACAGGATTATTTTTCAGTTCAGCTTTTCAAAACTGCTTAATATGTACGCTTGTTTTGTTTTGTGTCTAACCCTTGATACAAGTTTAGGCCTTTCTTGAAAGGATAAGTATATACCCAGGGGACTCATACATATCTTCAGTGAAGGGGAGCCCTGTTATGTGGGAACTTCTCTGACACTTCCCTTCGGAATCCTCTCATCCTGGAAGCTGCAGAAAGGAGTTGTGGCAAGGAGTGTTCCTTCCTTGTGAATTGTGTTTCTCATTGTCTTTATGCTGCTGTTCTTGCTTTGAAATAGCCAGAAGTCTCTTGTGGTGTATGCTGCTGGGTGACCACACACTCCTGTGGCTCCTACGTCCTCCATGCTCCTGTGGAATTTGTGTAGGCTGGCATGGCTTGTGGTCTACAGAGATGCAGGTTAGTACTCAAAACCACTTCTAGCTGATTGCTCTTGTACATAGAGCTAGCCTGTAAGGAGAGAGATGCAGGGTGGTCTTCCTGCTGGTTTGTCAAAGTGCTGAAGGCTTTTGAGCAATGGCATTACTCCTTGCAGAGCTTTCTGAAGCCTGAAGTCTTTTTTTGAAACCAAACTCTCTCATTTTCAGGTTTGGTACTTGCTGGTGCTGATTTGTTTACTTTCCCATTAGACTGAGTGCATTGATTACTTCCCTTTCCTGATGTGTGAACAGAAAGCTATGTAACATCCAAGTAGGGGACCTTGGCTCAGGTGTAGGTGCAGCTTGGTGTTGTGTGGATTCGCCCACTGCACAGAGACTTCTCTTTGATGCAAACAATGACTGCTCTCATCCCTTGATACTTTTAATTAGATCTACGTGTAAGTATAATATTCTTCTGGTGAGAGGGACAAAAGAGAGTATTTTATTAGATTATAGCATAAAAGTGCCATCTATCATACTGTTCTGCCAAGATAGACTTATCAATTTTTTAATGTACTTCTGTCTGGCCTGTGTTCCGAAACACTGTATAGTTTTAAAGACCCAGTTCTTGATAACATGCTCCTTCTAGGTTGAATAAGGAATCTAAATAACATAGGTTTGAAACAAGTCAGTTTATTAATTGTATTGGCAGACGTGAGGTCACCCTGATTATAGTATGGGTGAGTAATGCCTTACTTATGTTGCTTTCTTGCTTTTCATGTGTAAGGTTTGAGGGGAAAACCAAATTTTAAGTGGTTGTGAAAACAGATTTTGCTGTCTTTGCACTCAGTTCTACCTTGTAATCTGTTTTCCTGCAGTGCATGCATTCACTCAGAGGCACTGTTTGTAACTGCCACTTTTTTGAAGCTGGATGTTGATTCTCCAGATTCATAAGCTGTCCCTCTCTTTTCTTCCAAGAAGCCTGCAGTGGAGGAAACTACTGTAACTGTGAGCATGCCAGTCTTGTGCAAGAAGTGTATGGCTTCACCTGGGGATATGAGGAGGTTTGGAAATAAATGCCCTCACTTCCCCTCCCCTAGAACTTTAGGGCCAAACACTGTGTCATGTTCTGATTTCTGATCCATAGGAGAGGTAGGTGCATAATGTAGAAGAAAACCATCACGTCTTCTTGTCAAATCAGCTTAACTGAATCTTTCAAAAGGATTTATAGGACTTCTTGTGTAACATCGATGTTTCTTAAGAAACTAACTGCATTTAAAAAATGATTATAAATGTGTATTTCTAGGTAGTGTTGGGGAAATATTGTTAACATTATTATGTATGAGCTTCTGAGATCTAGTTTGTGTTTCTTTAATTTAATTTGAATTTTCCTGACTTGGTTTATTAAAGTCCCTGAGAGAGATTTCCCTCAAAATTAATTATATCAATGATTGAATTGCTTAAGGAACTTGGAGAACTCAGTTTTGAATAGGTTGTAAGGAGCTGTTTAGGTAATATTCTTGTGTTTGATAAAATGAGATGTTATAAACTCTAAGATTCTCATTCAAGATGGCTTTCACAATGTAATGGCCCCTGAGAAGGGCCATGGAAATGACTATTGTACATATACTTTGTAATTGTCTTTTTGCAAGTTTAACTACTGAGTATTTGGAATAGGAAAAAAAAATAAAATTGTCGGTATGGTAATAAAATCTTAATGGTCGTAAAGAAGGTTCTATGGAAATTGTTAGTTTTTATGAAAAGAACAAATGCAAAAATTAATGGGTCAAATAGTGATATTTCACTGCAGTGTGAAAGAACTGCTCAGAAAGGCTAATTCAAGTTTTACTTTTCCAATAGACATAAAAGTATATATCTATCAGAACTAATATAGGTGTTGGGGTGAAGGGTTTTGTTGAACCTGTGCTTTTGCAATTCTTCCTTTGAAACTGAGTGGAAATTTTAAGTTTTCCCAGACTGTGCTGTTTTGGTGGGAAAATAGGCAATTTCTGTGGTTGTTTTTTCAACATGTTTGGTTGCTTTTAGAGCACATTTCTCGTACATTTTTGCTTTAAAATCACTGCAGAAACATAAATTTGAGGTTTTGGATTCTCATTTCATCCCTCTATTCCCTCACCCCCCCTTGTTTTTGCAGCAATGTAGACCTATAAAAATGGCAATGTACTGTATATGATTAAGTACCTGGTTTGAAAGGCATGATGCAATTACAATACCAGAACTTCTGGGGTTTATAGAAAGACTCCTAATTGTGTCAGAGAAAGTGAACCTGTAAACCTTATTTGCAAAGTACTTTGATATATATAAAAGGCTTTAAAATCTTATTTAGTTCCTTTTTTTTTTTTTGAGAAAGGCGTATAAATACAACATAATATGATTTAACATAATGAAAACCAGAATCATTTAGAAAACAGAACATAATAGTGTGGTGCTCCTGCTGTTTTATTTTTACTTTAAAAAGTTAAAAGCAAAAAACTATTTATCACTTTGCAGATCAGGAGAAAAATCTTGATAGTCCTATGATTGCATGACTGCAAAACTTGTATTTTCACAGGAGGAGGTGCCTCCTTTTGTCCAAATGTGCCTTTTAAATGCTGAGAAACCTATCAAAGTTCATAGAAGCTCTGTATTATTTTTCTCGGCGTTTCCGTTCTGCACTAAGACTTTTGAGAATGGCCAAGAGACTCTTCTTGGAGAACGAACAAAGTTAATGCATTGTAAGTAACCTGTTTTGGAGGTAACCAGACCTCTGAAACTAACCTGTGTAATTTATTTGCAATATGAGAAAATGAGGTTGGATATGAATTCTCTCAGATTGTTACAGAAACCCAACTAACTATACTTATAGGCGACTAAGTTCCTTCAAATGACTGTTGGCACCTGACTGACAATACTCGTTCTCGTGCTGTCAGAAGCTCTTATCTAGGATTGTTTCAGAGGTTCTGTAACACAGAAAGGGCAGCAATGCAGTTTTAAAAATCACTTTATTGGTATAAATAATACTCTTTAAATTTGAAAATAAATACACTGAAACCTTTAGAACTAAATAGGGCTGTTAAGGTTATTGCTGAGGTTATAAGACATGCTGGATCTTCGGGCTTATTTGGAACATATTTTGAAGTTTGTATGGATCAGCTTGGTATAAATTGTTGTATAAAAATAGAGAAAAATTCATAAGGTTTTTAATCTGAAAGTTTTGCTTTGAAATACAGTGCTTGAAAAGAATAGATAACTTCAAGAGTCTGTAGCTAGGTAGTTTTAAAAATATTTGTATAAAATATTTGTACTATAAATGTATGTTTAATTTTGGTTTAGAGAGTCTAAACACAAAGATAGCGTGCATGATTTAGGATATCCCTGAGCTGCAAGTCTCTAGAGAATGGAGGGAGGAAGTATTTTTGCTCTATTCTTTCGATATCTGCTGTTGAAGGTTGTTAAAGGCAGGATACTGGGATGGATGAGTCTAGTGTCTTTTTTTTGCAGGATGTGGTTTTTTGTTTTCTTTATTTTTTGTTCTTTAGTAAGTGCTTGGTTTTCTAGAAACATTGGAGAATTACTTTTCCATGTGGATGTAAACGTATCTTTAATGTACATAGAAGGTATCAGTGGACTTGTCTGCTCAAATGTCAAAACGGCCTGCTACTGAATGCTATTACATAGTTAATTTGCTTTAATGCCAGTTTTATGTGCATGCTATCTAGGGATGTGATTTCATCATCACACTATTGGTCCCTCTGGATGACTTTAGAAAGTAAGGATGCTCAGAGAAACCCTTTGGAGAAAAGCGTAATTTTGGCAGCTGCTCACTGTGCCGTTGGTGATGGGGGCTGTCTGTCACCAGTCTCTGGCAGCCGGTTACAGTGAAGTGGCCCCGTGCCGTACTGGATGCTCTGCTCCTCTAGTGGCACAATGAGTACGATTTTCAGCACAATTCTCTGTGGTGTTCTGGGAGAGATGAAGTCTTGCTGATCTTTGCTTTGCAACTTTTACTACGACTTGAGTGTGCAAGAAAAATATTTCCCTTTACTTTTCTTCACTGCTGTGCTGTGATTTTATACTTTCCTATTATTATTACTACTACTATTATTATTATTATTATTAAGAGTAGATTATTGCGGGATAGGAAGGGTAGGAGAG
>WAAB01006640.1:85890-130758 GCA_013389865.1 Piaya cayana | reverse complement strand
AAGGTCCCTTCCAACCCATTCCAAGATTCAATGATTCTATTCCACCCTTCAAGTGGATGGATTCCATTCCCACTACTGAGAATATTGGACAATACCTACTGAAAACAGACCCCTGTGCAAAGCCACTCAGCTTGCATCCCGTTGTTCTGTGGGTTCCATTGTTTAATTATACATCTCAAGATTGTTGGTGAAAGTGCTGGAATATTGTGCAAAGCAGTATGAAAAGCCACATATATGATGCAAATTATATGACGTACACAACGTAAATGTCAGTTGTTGCCTGAGCATCTTCTTTGTCTATAAATGCAGAGAGGGGGTTGTGAGCTTTATTATCTGTTGACTCAAAACCAAGATTTCATTTCATTAGGGAATTACTGCAATGTTTCTAGAGTGAGTTTGCTAGAAAGAATAACACTGGTTTCTCTGAAACAAGATATTTGGTCTTAGTATTTGCATTAATTCTGACCACTCATGTAAGTGTGCAAGGTTGTCATTCGTTGTGACAACATGCAAGATAAAAAACCCGCAAATGTGGCATGTTTGAAGTCTGGTTTATGGTTTGTGTTCCCCCAGACAGAAGGATTTTTGCAGGGGTGTGGGTAACGATGGCCTCTTAGGTTACATGGTGATCTATGGAATATTGGAGAATTTTCTAAAGCCTTTTAATCAATCTTTAAAAACACTTAGAAGAAAATTATTCATCAGGCAGGCAGCTCACTTCTGTGCCTTTTTTTCCCAGAAAGATTTTGTAGGTAATTAGTAAAAATTGGTAGCAGTAAGGTATTTTAATGGGAAGAAAGGACTTGTGTTTCTAACGAATTTGTCTGTAGTTTGATTAACTTAGCGGAGTGTTTTTAAATGACTGTGTTTAAATGACTTATCCACAGCAGATTCTTTTGAGGACTTGAGGACGTTTTAATGAGCGTTGATGATCAAATGATAAATGATCTTGCCGTACGATCGGAAATGCAGTTGTTACTTTGCAAGGTTGAGTTCCTTTCTGTTTGGTGATTTGCAATGTTTTATGCATTACCAAATTCTATGCAGTATGTTGAGCCTTTGTCATCTCCGCTCAGCGCGTCACGAGGCATGGACTGTGCGGTCTCCAGGGGACGAGGGCTGCGGTTAACTTAATGTAATAAATGGAGGGAACGCTTGCTGCCCTGTCAGCTCTCATAAAACTTTACAGACAGCTTTACAGTCCCTGGGCGTTATCAGCAAGGAATAGCTGTATTAATAATTAGTGTGCCCATTGCTTCCCTAAGATCTGTGTCAAAAGAAAGAATGTGGAAACATGGAGAGGTTTGTGGGTTTAAATGACATTAAACATTAAGCAAAAAAATACAAAGTTTTTCTATTTGCGTACTTAAAACATCTCAGATACAAATCACAAATGCATTTTTAGCCATGTTTGTTTATTTGGGCTTCATTATTGTTGACATATTCCCTCTTCTCATTACAATATTTTCTTTTGTGCCCTTCCTAGAATGGCTTTACTCCTTTATATATGGCAGCTCAAGAGAACCACATCGAAGTGGTGAAGTATCTTCTGGAGAATGGAGCCAACCAAAGCACAGCTACTGAGGTGAGCCCGGTTGTTCTTTTTTTTACACACATTCTCTTACTTTCCTCTGCCTTTATATTCAGGTTCCTTAAAGTCAGAAGATTTTTCAAAGAGTGTTTTTGAGAACTTCCACACTTTCATTTTGTTGTTGAGTTGTATTTCTGGATCTTAACCTTTTTCCCTATATGCACAGAAGACACGGGTGAACTCTTCTGTTCTGGAAGTGGTGAGAAATGAAGGGATAAAAACCAGCCTCGTTTATTTGATGGCAAAATTCCCACTGGCTTCAGTGACCCCAGGATATTTTCACCTTCAGTTTGTGCCCCTGTCTCCTATCAACTTCCTGGAGAGTTTTCTGAAGAGTGAATGAGGCTTTAAAATGAGGTTTCTAGGGATGTAGAAAATACAGGAGGCCAAGGTGGCATTGTCAGGGGAATAGAGTGAGCAGCAGATCGATCACAGACTGAGTGGAGAGGTACAGCATTTCATTTGAGCAGATTTAGGTCCCTGACAAAGCCCCTGAAACCTTGAGCATGTGGGAATGCTGTCACCTGAGCAACAGGGCTGTCTTTGTGCTGCTTTTTCATTTGCACAGTAAGATCTGGGGGAAAATAGGTGAATCGAATTATCACTGCATGGAGCTCCCACTTTTGACTGTATAAGGGGTCTTCTGGGGAAGGCAGTTTGAGGGCTTGCTCCAGCTTCTTCCGCAGGCAGATGAAAAGTGTGTGAACATAATATGGATACCAAAATCAAAACTAGGAGGACTGTGCCCAGGAGAGTGTCTACATGTAGAGTAAAATGATATAAAACTAATTAGTATCAGTCATTAGTTGTTGACAAGCTTCCTTTTAGATTGAGTCTTGACATTTTAGATGAGTTCAGAATATTTTCTGCGGAGAGAGAAAGAGTGAGAAGCAGGCAAGCGCATGTACAGAAGCGATGAGTGGAGTGGGCTCCTGTGGTGCAGGTGGAAAGGGACCTCAGGAGGTCACTGACTCCAGCCTCCTGCTCCTGTTCCCCTAACGGAGAAGTGATGGCAGCAGGATTTTCTGGGCCATCTGAGTTACTCTGATTACGAAGCTGGTCTGGGCCTTTATGTACCCTGGAAAATGTGTAAACTGGAAATCAAACGACTAACAGGAATCACATCAATGAGCTCAGCAAGCAAGGTGCTGTTTTCTCCTTGGACACTATTTCTGCTGCTGGTATAGATAGGCAGAAGGGTGCTATTAATTGCAGGCTTCTGGATTTAATTGTAGAGCTGTAAGCTGGCAGGGCACGTGCCAAAGTAAGAGGGAAGCGAGACTCCGTCTCAAGAGGGACTGAATCATCCCAACTTCCTTCTGCAAATGAGGCATTTAAGAGAAATGGGGAAAGCTCTTAGGTCAGGAGGGCCGTGCTCGTTCTGTTCCCTCCTCTTGTTCTCTTTCTGCTACACGTTCTTTTATTCCAAGCCAAGGGTGGAGTGAACAGGCTCTGTATTGGCTTTGTGTTTTTCCGTGGATCTGGATGTGCCATGTGAAGCAGTAATTGGAAAGTTCTTCTCCTGTCAGAGCTTTTGCTCGTGTCTGTTGCTTTTCTCCAGGCTGTACAGAAACTTTCCTTTTCTGGATTGCCTTCTCAGATGGAAGAACTTGAAATGATGGTGCATTTATGCTCCTTCCCCTTCTCCAGTGAAGCAGCTGTTAACTCTAGCGGTTTGGTTTAACCAAACCGCTAGAGTTAACAGCTGCTTCACTGTCCCTTCTTTCAATGGGTACTGTACCATTTGATGACAGCTCCTAAAATAATCCCCTTGTGGCCTTCGTGTGTGGCGATCGTGTTACACGTCAGCTTTCTGAGATATGAAATCCTGTGTGATTGCCAGGCAACGTGGCAGAAACACACTCCTTGTCAAGGAGTCGAGTGGAACTGTGGCTCTCCAGGAGTCCAGCTTGGCTACGGCCCCCAGTCACCTGCTTGCAGCCTTTCTCCCAGTAACTCTTACTGGCTATGAACATCAAAATTGGCTGCCCTCCTGTCAGGAATAAAATCACTTCTCCAAGCTCCACTCAGCTGCGACTTCTGGAAGCTACAGGAGAGGAAATTCAGAAATAATTTTGTCCTGCTAGAGAACGATAGAAGATAAAGTGGTGCAAATCAAATGCATGATCTTGTTTTTGAAGCTTTGAACCTTGCAGTGCCTTTGGATGTATTTCCTTTCCCCTAACGCTCATGTACATGTAAATACAAAATGAGAGTAAGGATGAGCTCGGTTTCGCAGGGCCTCTAATCCAGGATTTGTTCTCATGTTCCCAGAGGCGAAAGGCAAATGCATTAAGCCGTTTCAACACCTAACGTAGCCCCAATCTCAGAATTATCTTTACAGTTCAGCTGTTTCATCAGCTGTTCACCCTTTTTTAATTCACTGCACAGAATTTAATCTCTATTACAGAAAGAAATGGCAGTAGTATCGCTGTTACAACGCACTTACCCCCAGTTCTGTGCAAAAGGGAGTGAATGTTATTAGATTACGAAGGGGAAAAATTGCTTTGGCAATTCTTCAGATGTTTCTTTCAGCCTATGTGAGCTCTCATTCCTTCCTAACTTGTCTGTTACTTCATCATCTTTCCATATTCCTATTCCAAATCAATTCTGCTGTGTTCCTATGCCTTTTACAATGAATCTAAATAAGGTTTCTCATCTTCTGTCTATAATCAACTCTGTAGTTGTTCCTTCCAACCTAGACGTAAAAGGCCTTAGAAGAAGGGAGATTGAGATGAGAGATTAGGAAGAAATCATTTTCTGTGAGAGTAGTGAGGCCCTGGCCCATGTTGCCCGAAGAAGCCGTGGCTGCCCCATCCCTGGAGGGGTTCAAGGCCAGGTTGGATGGGGCTTGGAGCCCCTGATCCAGGTGGATGCGACTGGATGGGCTTTGAGGTCCCTTCTAACCCAAACCATTCCATGACCTTGTTTTATGCCCTTTTTTCATTGTTATTCACCGTGCCCCTGGCCACAGGCTTGGTTCAAGAGCTGCTCTGATCCTTGTGGCTCTGCTGCCGGCCAATCTGACACGTGGTTACAGCATGTGTGCTTGGGCAGCATGCAGGGCTTCAGCTTTATCATCAGAATAAAAGATCCTGGAGCAGGCAGTGCTTCAGCCGAGATAGCAAGCTGTGATCACGTGAAGCATTTTTAAGCATTGTAAGTCTGGATGGGTGTGGAGGAGCAAGGCAGTTGAAAATACTTACAAAACAAAGCTAGAACTGTTAATGAAAAGCAGAACGATTTTCTGACTTTGTTCTTCCAGAAAGAACAATTAATCCAATGTTTTCCTGGAATAAAGTCCAAAACATGATCTGACGTTCTTGAACCATATTCCATCTGTAAGGTAGAATGGGAAACAGCAGCAAATGCATCCTAAGATGCACTTTCTTTTTGCAGGCATGTGAGATATTCAGAAACAGGTTCCCAGTATATTTTTCACATCTACTTTCTTCAGCACTCACTATCTTGTACTAAATTATTACTAAAATTTTGCTTTACGGGCCGTGTTAAGGTGAGAATTAATTAAGACATNTAGTTGTAGAGAACAATGAAGTCTCCCCTCAGCCTCCACTTCTCCAGGCTAAACGCCCCCAGCTCTCTCAGCCATTCCTCATAAGGCCTGTTCTCCAGTCTCTTCACCAGCCTCTTCTCTGGACTCGCTCGTGTGGAATGATCCTTTGCTCATACTTAACTTAAAGACTGATTTGAAGTGGAAAAAGTGTGCTTCTGACATGTTTGAAGTCATATCTAGGTGAAAACGTGATACCTCTGTTGTCATTTCACTGGAGATGGTGGAGCAGAGGTAGAAAACAGCTGTTAATGTGCTTTATTGAGTATCTGTGTGTGAACAGCGCCGTGCATCCTGAGCATGTCTTGCTTTCTCCTCCGCCAGGACGGCTTCACTCCTCTAGCTGTTGCGCTGCAACAGGGACACAACCAGGCAGTGGCCATCCTCCTGGAGAATGACACCAAGGGCAAAGTGAGGTTGCCAGCCCTTCACATCGCCGCTAGGAAAGACGACACCAAGTCGGCGGCGCTCTTGCTGCAGAACGACCACAATGCCGATGTGCAGTCCAAGGTAACCTGGCACGGACGCAGAGGTAACAGGTGGTCACGTGCCGACAGGCAGCAAACTTTACTGCCTTCACCTTAATGGTTAATTTCTTCTGTGGGGAAAGACAAGTGGCTTGACCAGTATCACCAGTAATATACCTGCTTCTGCAGAGTTTAGCTACACGGTAATTACGAGCTATGCATTTTTTTTTGCTTTTTAGCTATCGCTGCCATTTCTTTGGTAACCAGCCTCCATTATTTGTAAACCAGCAGAGACTGGAATGGAAGCGGAATCACTGCTTCTCTATTAAACAGGATACTGGTTTATTGCCCCTGGGAAAATAAGTTGTATTTAAAGTTAATGCATGCTTGAGTGGCTTTTCCCCATAATTAACAGCGTAACTCATTTCAAAAAGCAACATAGTTCTTCGTTTTGCGGCCAGTCTTTAATATTTTTCCTCTTTTTCCCAACCCGTGCTGCATCAGATGATGGTGAATAGGACGACTGAGGTACCGAGATTAACCATTTTTCATTACTCTTTCTGTTACCTATAATTATTTTCTCTGCTCTGTGCCAATATTTCGTGATTATTTCACACTAAAAGTGAAGATTTTGCTCTTTTTAAAATACATAGTAATCTGTGACTCAGCCAACCTATTTTTATTCATTCTTCGTCTTAGAATTTCTTTTTATTGGTGTCACTACTGAAGTAAACTTTTGAGAATTCACATGAGTTCAAAGAAATCTGAAGCAAGTAATGGAGCTGAGAGGATAAAAATGCTTTTCTAGCTCGGTTTCGTTCATTATGAAATGCACTTGCTTGGCATAACTAAACTAAAGTGTCTGGCTCAGCCAGAATAACGATAAAATTCATTTTCATTCTTTTACAATCACAAATATAATCAAATCCTCCATGGTAAAACCTTGTTCAGACCACCAGCACATTCTACCCATTGTTCTCATTATGATCCTTTCAATAAGATTTGGAAAAGTTGTCTGTGAGCGCCTGCTTTTAAATAATGGAGTTTCTCCGCTAGAGCAGGGCATGAATTTTGAATGCACGCGCTCGTGCAGAAGCGATTCACGTGTTGCCACAAGGGAGCTGACAATGGGAATTGAAAGGGGGACAGCTTCTCGCTGGCATCTGCCTGTGGGCACATTCTCCACTGTGGCAAATGTGAAGGGGGTTCCTCCTGTCCGCTGTGTCACACTGGGCACCAGGCAGAGATGTGTCCACCAGGAGACAGTTATTAATGCAGTAGGTGTAACACAGGATCATGTTTTTGTGCCCCATATCCTCAACAGACTTTTCCCTGGCAGTTTATGACAGCAAGAAGACTTAAAATGAATTTAAAGACATTAACGTAATGAGTATTTCACTGTTCTTAGGCTGGGGTCAACAGCAGGCAGATAGGGAAGTTGATTTCAGAGTGTAACATCTGCCTGCATTTCATTGTTCCATGAGTAGTTTATAATCATGATTTGTGTGCTGGAAGAAAGGAAACACAGTTGAAAATACAGTGTAGTCTAAAAGCCAAAGGTATTTCTTTCTTTTATTTCTTTCTTTTATTTCTTTTCTTTCCTTCCTTTTCTCTTTCTTTTCTCTTTCTTTTCTCTTTCTTTTCTCTTTCTTTTCNCTCTTCTTCCATAACTGACTTTAAAATCTGATCAGATGAGTGTGGACCTCTTCAGAGAAACCTCAAAAGCAAGGTCCTTTCTGCTTGAATTACTTATGAGATTGAAAGCTTGCGCTGTGTCCCAGTTTCTGCAAAATTTATCTTTCTAATGTTCTTGTCAAGCAATTCTATATCTCGTAGCTGGAGCAGGTTTCACCTTCTAGTGTTCAAGAGGCAGTAAGTAAATTGTGCTTTCTGTGATGTATAGGCGGCACAGTTTCCTCAGATCCTTTGAGAGACAAACTGTATGGAAATATAAATAGTTATAATATATAATTAATATACTTTGCCACAAAGTGGCTTCTCATGTACACCATATTCTTGGGTTACGTGTCGAATAACCAGTGCTTTTTCAAAAGAAAGGAAAGAAATATGTTGTCAATGTTTCTAATTCTAAGAGCAGTACAGTAAGAGTCCAACAACTTTTGTGATAGTTTATTCAAAACCAGTAAACAGATGCAGCCCAAAAGACCCATGTTGCTTCTGAATTGTAACAAGGAAACGTCCTTTATTTCCTTTAGGAATGGCTAATATATTAATAAATTTTCAGTGGTGAAAACTACTCTTCTTATTGGCCACTGGTTGAGAGCGCAGAACTGGAGAATGAGAGAATGAAGCACTTTGATAACCTCTCATATGAAAACCACACTCTCCACCTGAAAGACTGAGCTATATTGTATGTGAACTGAGTAGAATCCCCACAATGCATGTGTTTGCCAGCAGCTTTTGAAATCAAGACCTAGTTAAGTTGTTTGCCTTGTATCAAATGTATTCTGTAACGAGGGCCGTGTTTCCCTTTGTAGAGTGGCTTTACACCTCTGCACATAGCCGCACACTACGGAAACGTCAACGTGGCCACGCTGCTGCTGAACCGAGGAGCTGCTGTCGACTTCACAGCAAGGGTACGGAGGGATTTCATTCTCTACTGCACTGTAGCAGCCTGCAAAAGCAGGAATCCTTCTTCATGTAGTTCTTAGTCAAGAGTAAGTGAGGAGCAGTGTAGTGCTGAAATTCTTTTTGAAGATTCTTTCTTTGCAGTAACTTTAAAGGTTGTCTCCCTGCAATGCACCAGAGTCCTTGTGAGCTGAGCAGTGACCAGTATTCCCAGCTGAAGGAAGCAGGCTCCTTTGAGTAGCTCCCAGAAGCTGATGTTTTCATGGCATGTCAACTCAGTTCAACTTCTGTGTCAGTTAGAGAGGCTCCAGAAATCTGTGCAGGGTTTATTGACTTTATCAGCATTCACTGTGCTACCTTAATTTGATATTTTCACATAGAAACATTTTGTAAAAGCACAGCAAGGTATATTGCTGTGATAGAAATGCAATAAAAGTACTAATTAATCATGACTGCTCTTTTATGGCAAACAGCTGAAGAGCTGCCTGTTACAAAGTCTTTTTGGTGTTGTATGTTATCCTGTTTGGAGCTTGGCATCTGCTGCCATGAAAGCCTCTGGTAATCTGCACCTCAGCAAAGCCACTGGATCACAAGTCTCAGTTTTCTGTTTAATTTTGATACACGCTTTAGAGTTCTGCCATTCAGACTGATTCTCTCCCATTGCTGGTCTGAAATAGCTGCTGATTAGCTCTTTTTTCACCCAAAGTGTCTGCAAAGACTTCGAGCCCAAGCAGGACCTCTTCCTTTACACTGAGAAGGTTCCTTTGTGAGGGACTCACACATTTATGTTCTCTGTGTATGTCGCAAAGATTTAAATGTTCTGTGAATATTGACTCAGTGGGACTTTGATATATGTTTGCTTATTTGTCTGACTCTGGGACTGCAATGTTTGCTGCTTTGGCAGATGTGCTGCTTCATTTATTAACCCCTCCCCACTCGAAAATGAATAAAGGTTCTTGCTTAGAAAGGATTTACTAACTAGCTTTTACGGTGTGTGCCCAGCTCTGATACTCAAGTACATTTTTGTTTATTCTCTATAATGTGATGGTCTCATTTTTTTGTGATCCCAAACCAAATTCACCACCATTGTAGCCCTGCAAATCCGTCCTGCTCATTGTTTGTTCTTTTCATGGTGTAGAATGGAATCACCCCACTGCATGTGGCTTCCAAAAGGGGGAACACAAACATGGTGAAGCTCTTGTTGGATCGCGGAGGGCAGATCGATGCCAAAACCAGGGTGAGTCTTTCTGTTCCCTGAATATAGTGTTATCCCTTCCTGGAAAAAGATGAGGATTCTGTGTTTTGTTTTAGTTTCTGTTTTTGAGCCAGAGACTGGAAACACCAAGATCTGTCAATAGGAATTCAGCTTCAGTGATTGTGTCTTGTTCTCTGTTCTAAAAATGAGACATTTGATGAAAAAAAGAGTTCAGATTTCAGGTTATTTGTTTTGTTTAGCCTGTTCTCTGTGCTATCAGACCAAAGAATGTCAGGGATTGGCGATGGCAGGAGGCAGAAGTACCATTTCCTTTAGTCTACACCATAAAAGAAAATGATCTTTTTGAGGAAATAAGCCTGTTAGTTGGTCTGGCTCCACATGACGCAAGAACACACGTGCTGCCTGGCACTGGGAAGTGAAGGGTCTGGCCTCAGTGAAGCCTTTCAAACCCCTGACTCCTAAATATCTGTGCCACTCACTGCGTGCCCCACGAAGACTCCTGCAGTGGGCTGGAGGTCACTTCTAATAGGAGTCAGTGTTGGGAACAAGTCACTTGCTCTGTGCTAGCAGCACTCCCCTCTTCCCCAGCCTGCCCACAGAGAACTGGGTGACTCTCCCTGGCCTCCCCCTCCCAGCTGACCTGTTGCAATGCCTCACCGCTGCTCTTAATTTACGGGTGATCTTGCAGAGCCCATTATTTATGTGGGCAGAGTTAATTATTTCAAACGGGAGCCACCTAGGAATATGCGGTAATTTATGTGAACTGAACTGCACAGGACTTGGTTCTTAAAAGCTGCTGGTTTGTAAGCACTTATCTGCAAAATTATATCTCGAGGTAATAGAGGGTCTTTTGGTACATGGAGTTGAGAGGTGGATATAAGAGGTTTTGCTTAATAAGGTAGAAAGGGAGAGGAGGGTGAGGATATTGCGGTCAAGTACCCCATGGTCAATTCAACTTCTGCGGTTACTTTGCTATTAATTACATCAACCATTTGTTGCTTCATAAGGCAGGAAGACAATGGTGATTATTGTGTAACACTGTGTGATTACAATTTGATAATTTGTGAAATGAAGTCTCTCTTGCCCTTTTTTTTTTAACTGCTGATGGTGGAAAATGCTGCCTCTCGGGAAGGCAGGCAATAAATCATCCCTGGTCAGATTTTCCATGATCAGTGCCTAAAATCTCATGGTGAAGAGGCACGAAATGGTCATAATAAACTGCAGTCAGGGAATTCCAGAGCAGTCAGAGGGAAACGGCCCTTTTGGCCTGTGGAATGACAATGTTGAATTCACCTGTTTCCTGCTCAGCATTTAGGTCCTTGATTTAGACAAGTTGACACAGATTATGGCACAAGATGTCTTGGATTTTAAGAGGTCAAGGTGTGCTCCCTTCCACGCTCACCTGCAAAGGCTGCCGTGCCGTGCAGTTTGAAACTGGAAGAGCAGGACTTTGCTCAGTATAGGTGGAAGGTGCTAATTTTACAGTCTTCTCACTGTCTTGGCTCCTTGCCCTCTGTCAGCTGCTACTTTATCCCCAAAACTGTCAGCACAAAGAAGACCCACATCCTAACTCACACATCCCGGTCTGCAGAGGCTCAGCAGCTTCCTCTCCTTTCATCTTCTCCCTGCTCAGAGACACATGGTGATGGTTGGCTGCGTGCGCTCCACAGTGGGGAGGATTCCAGAGCTTTGCTGTCGGCGTCTGTGTGGCGTGACCTTGTCTTCGTGCCAGCTGTTTATATCGTCTCGGTGTCTTTTTCTTTTCCCTTTTGCTTTGTCCGCATGCCTTGTGTGCTTTGCTATGGCCGCGCGCACGTAGGGTGTGGAAGAGGTAGGTTGCGTGTCGCATGCCGTGCGTGCCTGTGTTTTGTACCCTAAAGGACAGACTCTGCCTCTCCACCTTGGTACTAACCTGCTTGCCTTCCCATCCTCGCCTTTCCATTCCTTCTGAGGAACACCTGCATCTTTCCAGTAGGTTGGATTCACTGGAAAATAGTGGAATTAACTGTACTGGGATATTTCATTGCCGAATGCTTGGGCTGCTATTCTTGGTCTCCATTCCGCATCAATATAAGCTCTGTGGTTAAAAAAACACTCATTGCTTTCATCCAGTTGATTTTTAACTTGTTTTATTACCTGACATCTGATCATGCATAATTTAACATGCAAAACCCCCTTATTTTAACAGATTCTAGATGAGCCTCGCTGATTTTGCAGAGTTAATCTGTGAAATCTTTCTGTGTTTGAAAATCTTCCACTGGGGTGTCCACCAGCAGCCCCTGGGTTGCCTAAAAATGTATCTATATGTTCTTCAAAGGGACTAAGTTATGCATGAGTCCTTGCTGTTAACATTGCATGTCAGAGGAAAGCCCTGTTTGCTGCAGGAATTACCTATTTTTATTTTCTATACATTTCATAGTCTATTTGCTGAAGATTTATGGCATCTCACTAGAGGTGAAGGTGTAGAATTGCTGATAAATCTGCTTGCTGCATTCATATATTTTAAACTAAAATATTCCTAAAAATTTTTTTTAAATGTGGAATTTAACCTCTTTTTTATATTATATCTAAAGGAAAAATGTAAACCCCACTCCCAGTGATACAAATAAGATGCTTTTATTAGTTCTTTCTGTTATGACTGTGCTACTTCTGTTTACATACAAGTTTTGTTTGCTGAGTAATTAGCAGGTAAAATGTCTTACGCTAAAAGATGTCGTATTGAAAATCTTAGTCAGATCTATACTCTCTACAAGTTCACTAAATAAGAACTTAAATGACCTCCATTTGTTTTGAATTTCCAATTTTAGCTAACACTGTGCCCTCTGCAGCTCAGGGGGGCAGAGCTGGTGAGCTGGGTTGCACACGGCCTCTAGGAATCGGTGTGCAGAAACCTGTTACCTAAAAGATGCTGGAAAGTTGAGTTTCTGATTAAATCATGTGGTCAAGAGAAACGTGGCAGTTGCCAGTTCTCACCTTGAGAGATGGAAAGCATTTACAACCTTCCAGAAATGTACTCAGGAGAATTATTTTAAGCATTTAAAGGCAGAGCAGGTTCAGCGTGGCTGAAATGTCTCTATTTCTATTAAAAATAGAGTCTCTTGATTGAATGGAATAGTAACTATAAAGATCTGTGGGATACTGAAATGTTCCTGACTGTTAAAGTGGGTTAGGGGTATTCTTTAGGAATGCCGTTTTGGCAATATCCCTATTTTTATCCTCTTTCTATATAAATTGTATAGGAAAAGAAGAACAGGAACATGAGGCTTTTTTTAGTTTCTGGATGCTTTTTGACTTCTAAAATCCAGTGTTAATGACAGACCTTTGTCCCCTTGCTGGTGTTTCCATTTTTGTGGGATGATGTGAGCACCCTTAGAAGGGAAGAGGAACATTTTCACCCATCTCAGGTGCTGGAGTTGCACCTTTTCTGTTCTTTCTGTTGAATGTCGCCAACATCAAAATTATATTTTTCTTATTCTGGTACTTCTCTTTAGACTCCTTTTGTGAGCTCTTGTCCACGATATTTACAGTTGAGAATCTCTGGAATGAAACAGAGCATCTAGTGTTGGGATGGAAGGCTTATTGCATGGGGAAGTAGATGTGCTGTGTGCCTGGGGTGTGGCAGCTGGAGCTGGAGAGGGGAATGGACGTGGTAACAGTGGGGAGAAAGTCTGGAATGCCATGGGGGTTGGAGAGGCTCCATGGGAAGGAAAAGAGGCTTAGCTGGGGCTGAAAGACGTAGATCAATCCAGGAGATGGGTGATACCAGTGGGAAAAGAAAGGGAGGGAAGCTGTGAGGGTTAATTGGGTTGAGTTGGGGTCTCTTTGTGTGCTTCAGCTACCCCATAACATTCATTCTGCGAACTTACTGAGATTTATTTGTTATATTATCTTCTTCTGCATATACGCATCGTGGAATTCCATGTGGAATTCCATATACGCATCCTGGATTTCCATGTGGTAGCAGGTGTCTTACCATAAAGCCGTTGCGCAGGGTCCCGTCTTGGCACTGTGTGATGTTTACCGTGGTGTTTTCCAGCACGATTGCTGCTGTGACATTTTCCTCCTGGTCCTCACACATGCACAGAGCACTAATAATTCATTGGCAGTTTTTGCCAGTCCTGAAGCAACGCCAGATTATAAATATCTAATCACAATGCAGATATTTGCTATTAAAAATTCAGCGGGTTCATGTGTTTACAAGGGATCGGGAAGGGATGCTGCACAGATTATTGAAGTGAGCAATAACGACTGTTATTTAGAATTATTTAAATTAATACCTTGCTACCTAAGCAAAGGTGTAGTGTGTTTTATTTCTCTATTTTAAAGCTTGTGCTTTTGAGTGGCAGACCTGGAGGAATGCTTCAGAGCGTGGTTAAATGTGATGCGGCTCTGAGAGCTTCGAGCAAGAGGGAGGCTTGCCTTGTTCATTTTTAAATAGGTGAGGCTTAGCAGGAAGGAAAAATGAACGAATGAAAAGAATGTCTAACTTACAGAACAATAAAAAACTGTTTTGCCCTCGTGAAAATGAGAATCTGCAGCTGCGTTTTGGAAGAATTCATTGATACTTTGGCATTTGTTGTTCAGTCTTTGTTTAAATGAGCACTGAGCGTGCACTTCTGTTACGATGCTGCCCCATGATTTCCCGTGAAGGATCTCTCGTAAGCACAGGTTCTTTTTACCTCGCTTACTGCTAAGCTGAAGGAAAGCATCATAATCACTGTGATGCGACCTTGTAATTTACCTCCCTGAGCCCTGCAGTCCTTAGAGTTCTGAATCAGTCTTGCAGGGTGAAAAACAAGCAGGTATCAACTTTAAAGCAAAAAAAGGCAAAGTTTACCTTCTATTTTGTGAGCCCTCTGGGAGGAAATTAGGAGTGATGGGATTTCAAGGCCTCCATATGTACAGAGAGGGTGGGAGTGTCGCTTCTAAGAGTGACCCAGCTCATATTGTGAAGCCTGAGCTTGGAGAGCACCACATATAGGAACAGTAGAACTCAGAGGACAGGACATCGCTTGGAAGGAGAACACATTTAACTCTCCATTATGCGCTATTTTGGTTGAGGAGATAAATATTGGACTTCTTAAAATATAAAATGGCTGAGTTTCTTGTCGCCTGACCCAGCGACCTTTGTGTTTATGGGATGTCCATTATCTGTGCTTCAAAGTCTGCATCTCTGCCCCAGTGTCAATGTGTTGGATATGGTCAGTGTGTGTTCTTTGGTTTACATGGTGTGGCAGTTAGCAATGGAATGATTCAAACTGTACCTGGGCAAACTCCCAGAGTAGATTGTAAACACTAGTGCGAACAGGTGATGGTGCAAAACAGGACTAATGGGGTTCACCAGCATCTCTGGATATTGGCTAATGTCAGCTTGTTCTTGTTACACTATGTACTAATTCTACTAGCACAGCTCTCTTCGCAATTTCCCTCCTCTTTGAACAAAACACCTAAGAAAAATAGAATATAAAGTATTAAATTGAACATAATTTTAATATATACATACTGTTTTCCCCAGGGAAGAAGGGAAGATAAGAGGGTGATATGGGAAAACTGCAGTGTTTTGCTTCATTCCCCTCCTGCAAAGCACACAGAGGGTCAATGATGATGCATTTCTAAAAGCTGTTTTAGGATAGAATAGGTAGCAAATTTTAATCTCTACTTTTAGAGGGTGTTACAGATAAGAACAGAGGAGAAATCATGCTTTTTAACGATTTAGTTCTTTTTGTTTTAGCTAGACATTCTTCTGGAGGTGATGTGTTTCTTAGCTTGTGTTTTTCTTCTGTTTTCTCTCTCTAAGGATTTGTCCTGTTTCTTTCAAGGGTTCACACAATTCTGCCTTTCTTTTCTGTTCCATTTAATAGGATAACATCAAAGTCACTATGCAGAGAGGGAAAGTGAGCCTCCCACGTTGACTAAAAATGTAGACCACAAAAGGCTGGAAACTGGAAAGGAATACCAGATAAATACCTTCCCTAGCAATACGTTTGGGATCTATTCTCACCTTAGTAATACTTACGGGAATTGTATATGAGTCCTCCTTGCAGTGAGATGAAAATATACCTCAGTTGTGCAAATGAAGAGTTGACTGAGGGGACTTTGAAGTTTCAGTGCAGAAAAAAACCCCACAGATAAGCAAGTTGCGGCCAGTTCTTTTACATTAACCCAATCTGGCAGATGCTGAACAGCCTTGAGTTCTTTTTGTGAGTTTGATCTTGCATCTCTTGAATTTCATTGCAAAGCTTCTATGGGTTTTAATGATGCCTCAGAGATAGTGAGCGTCAAGGCACACCTGACCCCTTCATGTGTTTCTGAAAGACCTCTGGGAACAGTAGATAAGCAATGGAGAAAAACCTGTCCCTGTAGACTTGAGTCCTTGCTGCAGCGGAGCTTTGTGAACGGGCTGCCCAGGGCAGTGGTGGAGTTTCCTTCTCTGGAGGGGTTCATGAAAGGTGCAGACATGGCACTTGGGTACGTGGTTTAGCAGGCACGGTGGGGTTGGGCTGATAGTTGGACTGGATGAGATGAGGGGGCTTTTCCAATGTCAGTGATTCTATCATTTGTTGCACTGCTGACTCAGAAAGGCACTTTGGGCTTTTCTCCTACCTGAACGATTCATTGACAAATCTTTTACTACCACTGCTGTGACCATTAAGGAGTAGCCTGAGCGAGTCTTTTGGTATAGGGTGGTATTTTGCAAAAGGAAAAATATTGTAAACCTGGTGGTCTCACAGCAATTTTAGCAAAAAATTGTTAGCTCTTTGTTCACCACTCATTTTCAGAAATGAAAGGGTTTGTGCTGTTTGTTTCTCTCTTTTCCTTTTTTTCCCAAATCTTCTTTCTCTTGCTGCCTGTTTAAAAAGAAACAAATTCTAGAGTGAAATTTCTGGTATGAACATTTCTTGTTTCATTTGTCCCTCCATCAAAACCAATTCAAAGGACAAGGCTTGGTCAATGGAGCATCCTTAGCCCATTGCACATTATCCAGGGAGAGACAATGCAGAGGATAAGGAGAGGAGGAGACAACACGTGCTCATGTTATCCTCTTTGATATGAGATTTCGTCTCTGAAATGGTAACCTCAGAGGGTCCTTTACTGCTGCAGTGAACAACAGGATTGAAACTTGATGTTGTGGAGCCAAAAGTTAGGAGTCAAAAGAAAGGAGCTTTTCCACAGCTTGTGGGGCTGCATTCCTGGAGGGGTGTTCCTCAGAGTGCTGGGACAGACAGCTCAGCTCATTTGTTTTCCCTCCTTTTATGTTAAGGACGGCCTCACCCCGCTCCACTGTGCTGCAAGAAGTGGACATGACCAGGTTGTGGAGCTGCTCCTGGAGCGAGGTGCCCCACTGCTTGCCCGGACCAAGGTACGTGTCGTGTTGGAATGTGTTAACAGCTCTGTCTAACTTTCCATGGAATTGTCAATGTCACCAAGAGGACGAGGAAGAAGACAGGAACATTTCCGTTCTCCCAAAGGAAATGTTTTAATGGCTAGAATGATCCAAAATAAGGTTTTCTTACATAATTAGGGACTATCCTTTCCAAATATATGAAATGGTACACACTTCTTCGTGCCTCTGTACTACGGTTTCTCTTAAAGGTGTGTTTTATTAAATCATGAGGTAAGACCTTTAGATTCTTTGCTTTGGTTGAATTCTGAGGTTAGTTAAGGGTCTGATGTTCTTCTAGATTTTACTACTGGAAGGGAAAGCTACCTAGAGCTTTTGTCCATCTGTACTCAGATGTTCTGTTTTCTTTTGCCACAGAACGGCCTCTCTCCACTTCATATGGCGGCCCAAGGAGACCACGTGGAGTGCGTCAAACACCTGCTGCAGCACAAAGCTCCCGTGGATGACGTCACGCTGGATTACCTGACCGCCCTCCATGTGGCCGCACACTGTGGCCACTATCGCGTCACCAAACTCCTTCTGGACAAGAGAGCGAATCCCAACGCTCGTGCCCTGGTAAACCTGTTCCACCCGTGTCGTACAAAGCTAGTCAGGGCGGATGAGTAGCGCTTACCAGTAAAGCTAAGTGAAAACTGTCAACAAACCCCAACAACCTCAAATAACTGCAGTAAGAACGGGGTTGTCACACCTGCTGGTAACCAGTATTGTGTCTGGCATCATCAGGCCTAGTCATGGGTCATGTCCCAGGGCTGGAAGAGCTGTTTTTAGCTGATGCCAACGTATGCATTGGTATTTCACTGGAATAGGAGTTCAGTTTTCCGTACTGTGTAATGTGATACACAGATAATTTCTAAACCTTCAGATGAATCAGGAAGTTAATTTGCACTGAGAAAATATATTAAAAAGCTGAGAGTTCTGCATTTGTCAGATTATACCATTCACCTCTATTAGGTGCCACTTCTCTTTACTTTCAAAATCCACTTCTGGTGCTTGTAGGAAAACAAGTGTGATTCCTTTTGCTCACTGCTCAGGCCATTGTCCCCTCACTGAGAGAAGAACATCACAGTTGGCTTCAGGAACATGTAAAGCTTTCAAGAGGTTTTCATCTATCCAAAGCCAGACAAGCTTCCAGTTTTCTCTGGTAGGAAGTGTTGCCATGAGCTGTTAGCTGGATAGGAGTTAACACACCCATATATTATGCACAGTGAGGGTCAAAAAAGAGACTGTGAACACCTGAGGTACTTCTCCATGGCAAGAGGTTCGCTGCTGCCTGCTGTATTCGGTACCCCCACAGAACTTCCACCGCAGGACACTCTAGTTCCTTCCGAGGCTTTTTGCCTTCCCCACAACCCCGTGTTTCTCTGTGAAGGCTGCCCCTACCCCTTTCCTCCCTTACTCCCCTGGAACTGTTTTTACTGACATAATTTTCTTCTGCCCTCTCATTTTTCTTGGCCTCTCTACACCCGCAAATCCTGTAATCTCTCCCGCTTCCCCCTCTTCTATTTCTATTATTTTGTCTTTCTCAGTATTATGTTTACTTGGTTGTTCTTTTTTGAAGCTGTTTTCATACTTTCTCGTTTTTCTTGCCAGTCTTTGATTATCTTTAGCTGTACTTTGTCACTGCCCACACATACACATGATGTCCTAGCCCCCACAGCTTCTTTCTTTCCTCCCATGACCAGAAATAGACCTTCTGTTCTTCCCCCTCCTTCTCAGAGAAACATCTGGAATGGAAGGAGAACTCCCTCCAGACCATTTTTTTCCCCTCTCTCTTGTTTCCATTCCCATTGGAGACACATCACCTCTGGCATGTTTATAGTATTTAATATATTCAACAATTCTCATAATTTCTGTTAGTGATAGGGTTTTTTTCTGCCTTCTTCTCTTCCCCATCAGAGTGCTCCTCACTTAAACAGACGGAGCAAAGTTAAATCGACTCAGGCACTAAAATTAAGTGAAAATATCCTGAAACAGTAGACCTCCCTGTGGAATATATTGAGGGATGTTGTGCAGGAGGTAAAATATCTGATGATTTTGATTCCTTCTTTAGAAATGGGAGAAGACTGATAGAATAATAGTCAGCAGAATCCTGTCATGGAATAAAGTTTACAAATAATGTATTTTCATTTGATTTGAAAATCTGAATTTCAAACCTGTATTACTGATAAGTAAAAGTAATAGTTAACTCTTTCCTCTTTTCTAAGCTTGTAAAATGGCTNAAACGTTGTCTCTGCTTTTCACTAAAATTTTCACATCTCGTGAATAATACATTTGCTGGGCTTTAGGCACACACTTAACTTGCAGCAGCTATTAGAGTACATTAAACTCCTTGAAGTCAAGGCACATATTACAGAGCAGATTATAAAGACACGCTTTGATTTGTGTCCCAGTCTCATTCAGTAGGCATTTCCAAAGCAATGAACGCATGCTGATGGTAAGCACAGCACTGAAACCATTGTCTCGTGCTACAAAATGCTGGGTTGCAGTCTTGATTTAGGAGATTCTGTTCCCCACTTTCCTCTTTTCATTCCTGGCCCTGCCCCATTTAATTGTTATCCAGGGGAGGGCTGGTACCTTGCGTATAATGTTTTGTGACTCAGCAGGGCAGGAAGAAAGGAAGAGGGGCCAAAAATATTTCAAGAGTGAGCGATATCATGAAGGAGAAGTGATTATTTATTTATTAATTATTTATTTAAGATACCTTACAGAATGCCCACACGCTTCCCATTACATTACAGTGTAATGTAAGTTGATGCATAAATGTAAAAATAAATACAGATGCTTATATTACAAGATAGTCTAAAAAGACAAATGAAATAACATGGAATCTGGAAGAACTACTCTCTTCTTTTCCTAGAGAGATATAGGATATTCTTTATATATTTCAAAAGACATCAGTTGATTTGAGAGTTCATCTTACATTTTCCTCTTGTTAGGTAATTTTGGGATGCAGGTAATCTTGGGACCCACTTTAAATTGTCCTTACGTACAGACACATGCAGCCTCTGGAACCACATACATACACGTGCACACACATACACCTGGAAGTCAGAACGGACACCTCTATTTCATTTTTGGAGGTGGAAATTCAGTTTCTCTCCATTGCCTGGGAAGAAAGCAGTGGTTCTGTGTTTTTCTGCCTCAGGCTGCTGGGAGATGTCTGTAATTCATAACCTGTTGTGCTTCTGGTACTCTAACGCTTCTGCTCTCCGTGTGCCGGTGTGGAGCTGTGTGGAAAGCGTAGCTGCATGGTTTTGACTAACATGACTGTCTTTTGCACAGAATGGTTTTACTCCACTGCACATTGCCTGCAAGAAAAATCGCATCAAAGTCATGGAACTCCTGGTGAAATATGGGGCTTCAATCCAGGCTATCACCGAGGTAGAAAAATGTTTCATGTCCTCACGAAACATTCCTTCTCTCTCCCCCTTTTTACTTCCTTTTTCCTCTCTCCTCTCATGCCTCACTTTCCACTTGTGTTTTATTTAAACGAAGAAGCCCCTTCCCTCCACCCGTGCAGAGGAGTAAAACTGCTCTCGCTTTGTTTCGCAGTCGGGCCTCACACCAATACACGTGGCTGCATTTATGGGCCACTTGAACATAGTCCTCCTTCTGCTGCAGAACGGAGCCTCTCCTGATGTCACTAACATTGTGAGTATGGCTTTGACTAGGATCATCCGTGCCGTCCTCCAGAATGGGTCTGGCCTACCATGTAGCTCAACCAAAGGTCACATTTTAATGATGCTGTGTGATTTTATTGCGTTTTAGGAGAAGATATTGGGGAAAATGGTGATTATGTGTGTGCTTTATACATCTGTGGTTTCGTGTGTTCTTCAACAACGCTCGAGGAGGTGAAGTTTCCCCTAGAAGCAGAAAAAACTCACCAAATAGATTTAAAACTGATGATGAGCCAAGTCATGGGGAAGACTGTTTTTCCATTCTGAAGGGTGAAATTTAAGTCCAAATGGTTGTGGTTTCTCCTCGCAGAGCTTCACCAGCTGCCACGAAACTGTCTCATTTGTATCAGTGAGAGGGTAGAAAATGCTTAAAAGCTAGCAATTAAACCAAAAAAAAAAAGTTAAATGTGAGATGTTCCCCTTACACAGGAAATTCCAGGAGCTGGTTCCTTTCGAAAGAACGTGCTTAAATCTAGAAAATGTGACCTTTGGGAGGTAATGCAAACTGCAGAACCTGACTTACCATAGAAATCAGTGTTTGTATACCAGTAGCCTCATTACCAAGAAGAATAACAATAAAAAGCATAGTTTGGTTCTCCGAGCTGGGTTTCACAGATATCTTACTGTTGGAATTTGTCAGTATAAGCAAATACTCAACTTGGGATCGTTTTGAAAGCCGCTTTTCGCAGGTAAATAATGTTATAGGTAAAAATGGTGAAAATGTTGAGCACAGAGTTAGGTGCTTACGTCATTAGGACAAATTTTTCTTGACCAAGCCTCTTACTGCTTTTTTAATAGACGCAATCTCTATATAAAAACGTTATTGGTGGCATGAAAGCCAACAAGAAGTCCTTGTGGAAGCAATTAAAAGCATTGTCCTCCAGGACATTTATGTGCAAAGTTTAACACTTTACATCTTGTGCTACACAGGTGTCTTGGCTTTCCCTTGCTAAACTCAAGTTCCCTGTTGAGTTTCTGTTGCCAAAAGCTAAATTGTTTTGCTAATTCAAGTCCAGAAGAGTCTTTATAGAAGTGTGATCATTAGAATGCATGAAATATAAACCTTATTCACAGCTCATTCTTCAGGTAATAAAGTTGATATAGATGAAATTCTTTATTAGGGATTGTAGCTAGGGTTGTGGGATTTTGTTACTTACTAATAGGTGAAAACTACAAGATAAATCAACTCCTGATGAAGAAGGTTTGCTTTAATTAGAATTTCATAATAGTAGGCAAGCTCAAGCTGCTTCTTTTCCTGTGTCTGGATGAAGGACAAGAAGACATGGTTCTAATCCAAAAAGATTTTGACTAGAACATTCATTTTGACTGTTTGACTTGATAAAAAGGGTGAAAGCCATAAAAAAGAACATCCTCCAGTTCTTGAGGGAGGCGAAGGAGCAATTAACACAGAGAAGTGATCAGTCCTGCTGTATTTCCTAACATGACAGATGAATACAGAGCTCCGGGCTGCACATCTGTCCAGTGACTGGTACCTAAAATATTGGGTCTGCTGAGCTGCACAGTGATTGCTCTGGTCCAGTTCAACCCAGTGCACTCAGAGGACACTGGACAATGCATAATTAAGCTAGTGGTTCCTTGACCATTGTCAAGGAACACTCACTTCAGTGCTCCTTTGCAAACCTATGCAAAAAGTAAATGCCTTGAATGTTTCATCCATACTTCATCATCCCAATCTGAAATTCCACATCACTCCAGTCAGCTTTCCAAAATTTCTTCTTTTCCTTCACATTCTGTGGGCTGTAAAAGGTTTGAAACTCGCCTTATTCCATAGCCTGCAGGCAGAGTCAGGCTGCTGAGCACAGATTTTACACGTTTCATGTGCTGGCTCAGTTGTGCACAGCCAGAGCAGGGCTGTTTGCTGCCAGCTCCACACAGGGTGAAGGAAGAGACCATCTGGAAAAACATCCCCTTCCATCTTGAGGCTCATGTGCCTCACAATCCCTTGAGAGAGACGGGCTCAGTAGACTCTTACCCCTGTGCAGCACACAAGCTGATGCAGTTATGTGGAAGCTGAGGGACATACGTGACCAGGGGGATCAATATGGCAGAATTTTCTGTAAGCCAGGATTTTCTGACCCTTACAGTGAGATTGTTTTGGTTTGGGATCACCGAGTCTGCAAACCAAAGGGTACCCAGCAACACCTGTGCAGACCCTTTCTGAGCTCTCTCTTACTGCATCTGAAGCTACTGGAAAGGCAGGTCTATTCCCGAGCTGACATGGATGGAATTTACATCTTCAGAGCTCTGTTTCTTCATGGAGGTTTAAGACACTGAATTGCTTTTTGCTTTTCTGCAGCGTGGAGAAACGGCTTTGCACATGGCGGCACGTGCTGGACAGGTGGAAGTGGTTCGCTGCCTCCTGAGAAACGGGGCCCTGGTTGATGCCCGAGCCAGGGTAGGTGTTCTGCTTACAACTTTTTTTTGGCTTTCTCTTACTCAAAAGCAGAGGTGCAAGGGAGGAGCAATTTCATTGTTACTTGATCTGTTGATTCAATATTAAGCACACCTAAAAACAGTTCTGAAAACATGGATTAGAATCACAGAGTCACTAAGGTTGGAAAAGACATCTAAGGTCATCTAGTCCAACCGTCAGCCCAACACCACCGTGCCTGCTAAAACGTGTCCTGAAGTGCCACATCGACACTTTTCTTTGAACCTCTCCAGGGATACTGCCCTTGGCAACCTGTTCCAGTGCTTCACCACTCTTGCAGTAAAGAATTTTTCCCTAATATCCCTGGTGCAGTAAAGGCCACTTGCTCGTGTCCCATCACGTGTTAGCTGGGAGAAGAGATCAGCACCCACCTTGCAACAACCTCCTTTCCTGTAGCTGTAGAGGGTGATAAGGTCTCTCCTCAGCTTCTTTTTATCCAGAGTAAACAATCCCAGTTCCCTCAGCCACTCCTCATAACCCCTGTGCTCCGGATGAATCAGAATACTGTGTTCAGGGTGGTTCTACCTGCGCTAATTGTCTGCTTGATTTGAGTTGTAGGAAGAACAGACTCCACTGCACATTGCTTCTCGCCTGGGTAAAACGGAGATCGTCCAGCTTCTGCTACAGCACATGGCCCACCCTGATGCTGCAACGACTAACGGGTACACGCCCCTTCACATCTCTGCAAGAGAGGGACAAGTTGATGTCGCATCGGTTCTCCTGGAGGCAGGTGCCTCGCACTCCATGTCCACCAAAGTAAGACAAATTGCTTTACGCCTCTATTCCAGTAGCACACACTGACTCCACAAGGAATGTACTTTGGCACTGAGAAATTGAACTAGTTTTGGTCCTTCGTTTTGTTCTTACTTAATCAACAGTGATCCAGTGCACTGATGGATCAGAAATTAATCAAATTTTGACATATCTGTCATCTGCAGTTGGGAGTTTGGTTCCCACTTCAGCCCAATGCGGATTGTGATGAACACATATTCCCAACAGGTTTAAAACGTACATAAAGTCCTTGTTGCTCTCTTTCCTGTTGTGTTATGGGTAGGGCTTTTTTAACCTGATTTTTCAATAAAAAGAGGGTAATGACAACGGTTTTTAAATGAACAGACCTCCTTATTCTTCGATACCTTGTTTATTTAGATAGTAAAGTGATTCTGGGATGTGCTGACTGAAAGGAATGTTCCTAAAACATACAAGTCAGCATCCGTCCAGTTGCATCTAATGCTGTTTCTATTTTTGGAGGTTCTATAAATGAGGCATCATATGACAGAACAGGCCATTTTGGCTGGGATTATAAAAGAAATCGTCTGCAGAACCATTGTTGTTTCGTTAGCCAAAATTGTTTACCAATAGATTCCTAACGGAGCGATGAACACATAAGAAAATAGACAGCTGTGAGTAGAAGTATGTACTAAGATCTCTCTCCCAAATATATTGCATGCGATGAAGTGAGAATCACTCAATTCTCACTGTTATTTTAGGTCTTGATAATCAAGTACCCCCGATTTTACAGCTGGAGCTTAGAAGATATTTTTGAACAGTGGGCTGTCTTCCAGGGTTTAGAAGGCTAAACCAGCAATTTTTAAATTATGAGCCACGGATTACTGGGAATGCTTGCTGTTCCCTTTTACCCAGCTGCTAAATCACATTAAAATGGCTAAAAATACACTAAGTACTTTCCTAATTTCCCATATTGCTTCATGGCAATTGCTTTAATACTGCAGGAGCAATCTCTAATTATCAATAGGAGAAGATGTAGTCTGCTTGACTCTGTACAAACGTGTGATTCCTGAGCTGAAAATGTTTGAGATTCCTGGACATAAACGCTTTTTGAGGCAGGATTAATGGACCAAGATGATAACAATAATAAACGTTACACATCACTTATGTATCAGGCAAATAGGTCGTTGTAGCTCCCGGGAATGACTGTCAGAGCAGTGGTGCGGTCTGCCACCTGCTGTCTTACATCCGTGAGTTTTCCTCATCAATGCATTTGTTTAAATTAAAAAGAAGAGGCAAAGTGTGTGTTAGTTTGACATCAGACTCTATAGGAAGTTTGGAGCTTTTCTCCCAGGGTTTAGTTCGTGTTCCATTGTCGCTGGCACCAGTTGATACAGGACATAATGCTAACGCTGGCATCAGGAAACTAAAAAGTGCAGTTGGTTTGGAGTTGAAATTTGAACAAGTGCCTTCGTTGCCCACACACGCAGTGTGTGTTGCTGGTAGAGGCTCTATCAGATAAGATGTCTGCCAGCCTGATAGCCTGGACATAGGAAAGAATAATAAAAGGGACAGTATTTTCCAATATTTCACATTTCCCAAACCAGATGCTTTTTCTAGGTTCAACTACTGATTCGCCAAGCTAGAACGTAGATTGAAGAGTAAGCGCTTAATGTATAGTTCTGACATGAAGGTGTCAGCATGACTCAAAGATCTGCTTTTCCGTCTTCTGGAATTTTTTCAGAAGGGATTCACTCCTTTGCATGTGGCAGCCAAATATGGGAGCCTGGAAGTGGCAAAACTCCTGCTGCAGCGTCGCGCCTCTCCCGATTCAGCTGGCAAGGTATTGTTGAGAAAGAAAACCTGTCAGCCACGTTTTGGGTTCTTCCTTAGGAAAGAACTGTGTGGAATGTGCATGTGAAAGGAGGCTCCAGCTGCTTTCATGTGGTGGCTTCAGGTCTTTTAGGGTCACCGCCCTCCAGGGTGGTTGTGGAATCAGTGCTACCCAGTGTGTTGGGTTTGGTCCCTGGCAGGAGGGTGTGCTGTGTGCAGCTGTGAGGGCAGACGTGTTTCTGTGGCTCAGGAAGTGCTGCTTCCATTAAGCTGTTCCAGCTGTCAACATCCTAATGGATAAATGCGTAGGCAAGGCCAGTTTTCCCCCCATGCTGTGGGAATGGCTTAGTCTGGGCTCTGGAAAGATGGAAGCCAAGCTGCTGGCCTGCCCAGATTCATCCTCCTCCACTCCTTTTCCCTAAGGAGAGGCCAGTGATGGCCTTCCTTCCTGTCCCTTGCTCCAGACAGTCTTCCCAGCACCGGTTTGGCACTAACAGCTCTGTATCTTCCTTTACAGAACGGCCTCACCCCGCTCCACGTGGCTGCCCACTACGACAACCAGAAGGTTGCGCTGCTGCTGCTGGAGAAGGGCGCCTCCCCACACGTGACAGCCAAGGTGAGCTGTCAACCATCATCAACAGTAAACCCAGCACTGCCGAACCCACCACTGAACCGTGTCCCTCAGCACCATGTACACACTTGTTTTGGATCCCACCAGGGATGGGGACTCCACCACTTCCCTGGGCAGCCTCTGCCAGGGCTTGACAACCCATTCAGTGAAGGAGTTTTTTCCTAATATCCAGCATAAATATACCCTGGTGCAACTTGAGGCACTTTCCTCTTGTCCTGTCACTTGTTACTTGGCAGAAGAGACCAGCACCCACCTCATTACAACCTCCTTTCTGGGAGCTGTGGAGAGTGTCTCTCTCAGCCCTTTTGTATGCTTGTGAGCTTCAGTCACAGCTGGAAGTAATGTTAGTGTATAACATTACAAATGGTGTGTATATTCTGACCACAAATACAGAGAATTCATTCTGGGGTTAGGAATAGGGTCATGATATCATTGTGTCAGGGAAAGGCTACTAGAAGGAGAAAATAAGGTGCTGATGTCCTAATGTTCTGCCTCGTGGGAAGCTGTTGTGGTACCTGCTGCCAAAACACATGGCTGATCTGTTAAGTGCTTAGAATCATAGAATGCTTGAGGTTGATAAGGACCTTTAAAGCTCATCTATTCCAGTCTCCCTGCCATGCGCGCAGGGACCCCTCCCACTGCATCAGGGGTTCAAAACCTCATCCAGCCTGGCCTTGGGCACCTCCAGGGGTGGGGCCTCCACCAGCTCCCTGGGCAACTTGTGCCACTGCCTCCCCACCCTCAATNTTTAAAACCATCGCTCTTTATCCTGTTACAACAGGCCTTGCTAAAAAGTCTGCCCCTAGCTTCCCTGTAGGCACAAAGTTCTGGAAGCTGCTCTAAAGTCTCCTTGGAGCCTTTCTCCTCTCCAGGCTGAATGAGCCTAACTAGCTCCGCCTGTCCTTGTAGGAGAAGTGCTCCAGCCCTTGCATCTTTTTTGTGTTTGTATCAGAGCTGGTATATCAGTTGCAGTGCATGGAGAGCAGCAAAAACTGCTGCAGTAGGATTGGTAAAGCTCCGTTTAAAAAAAACACATACCAACCAACCAAAGATACCATTGGTGCCATTCTGCTTTGCCTAAATGGCAGATTTGCTCAGAAAGACATTCCTCCCTACTGCTGTTTCCAGCCGGTGCCTTGACTGACACCTATATCAAAATTTGAAAGGCAAAGGCACCTCTACCCACAGACTCCAGAAAAGCATAATACAAGGAAGAATGTGCACCCATCACAGAGAATGTCCCCCATCAGTCAAACAGGAATATTTACAACACAGGTTATTCAAAATGTAGGTGCCAAACTCAGCATAACATGATGGTATCTACTGAACTGTCCTAGCAAGGGCTGGTGAGCTTCAGTGCTGAAAAGAGCAGATGGACAAAGCAACACAAGAGCAGGGCCACGTGGGACACGTCTGGCCTTGAAAATTTAGTGAACTCTCATCTCTAGTAATGCACAATAGTAGCGTTTTATGGTGTCTGATTTCCTAGGCTTACATTGCTGTAGCGTTAATGTCATTCTCATTTTGTTTCCTGACTGGCGTTAGAACGGATACACCCCTCTGCATATTGCCGCCAAGAAAAACCAGATGCAGATCGCAACCACTCTGTTGAACTACGGGGCCGAGACCAACATTTTGACCAAGCAAGGAGTCACCCCGCTTCATTTGGCCTCCCAGGAAGGTCACACTGACATGGTGACCTTGCTTTTGGAGAAAGGATCCAATATCCATGTGGCGACAAAGGTAACTCATGACTGGAGACAAATGCTGTGGGTGGGGGTATCCAGTAGGATGCAAAGTGAGGAGTAGGAATGATGTCGCATTGTCAGGAATTCTCATTTCACTTCCTTATTTATATATGTATTTGTGAGTCTGAAGGAGTGACAACAGGTGGGTGAAGCGTAAAAGTGAGAAGGGGCCATCTAGGATTAGCAGATAGATTGACCAGTTAACTTTATCATGTAATTAAGAGCTGCACTGGGTAACGCACAGGAAGAGCTGCAGCTGCTTGCTGTGACTGGAAGAAAACGAAGTAATACCTGGCTCTGGTGAGGAGGTTATGGGACAGGCAGACCAGGAGAAAATTGTTTCTCGGTGCTCAGGAAGGCAGGACTGCAGTATTTTTCATGTGCTGCAACCTTGCCATCTCTCTAGTGTTGTTCACAGGCTCCTGAGGTTTTATATGAGATGCAAAGGAGGAGGAATGTATAATTCTGGAGCTTGTGGGTCCATGGGTAGATTTAACAACAGGTATCAGAGTCTGAGAGCTACAGTCTAAAATTAGAGAATTGTGGGATCATGGAATGGCTTGGGTTCAAAAGGACCTCAAATCCCATCCAATTCCACCCCCTCCATGGGCAGGGACACCTCCCACTGGATCAGGGGCTCCAAGCCCCATTCAACCCGGCCTTGAACCCCTCCAGGGATGGGGCAGCCACCCCTGCTCTGGGCAACCTGGGCCAGGGCCTCCCCACCCTCACAGGAAAACATTTCTTACTAAGATGCCATCTCAATCTCTCCTCTTTCAACTTAAAACTTTCCCCTTGTCTATCCCTAAACTCCCTGAAAAAGACCACTTCCCTGCGTTCCTGTGGGCAAAAAGAGTTCAGTGCTCTTGCAAGGAAAGGTGCTTTTCCTCATATATTTGCCCTTTAGCCTTCTTTCCAAGTGGAAGAACTTGACAGTGTCTGGCAAGTAAAAAAATGACATTATTAGCAGAGTAGCAAATGAGAAAAATCCTGCATGGAGGACCTATCTTCATAGGTCACTGGATTTATCCAGGCGTATATGTAAGTCTTATTTATTTAAGGTCTAAAACCTGCAGCTTTTGTTCATACAAGTCAAAATAGAGGGCTCAAGTCTCCTGTTGTCTGGCATTCATGTATTGTGACACATAAACAAGGAGAACAAGGTGATTTTTGTTTCTTTTACAAAATGTGTTCCCTGCCTTGTTCGCTGGCCACGACTGTGTGCATGTGAGCATTTAGTTAAAGGCTGCATCCATTCCTTTGGTGTCTCTGAATGGGATCTATTTCTGGCATTACTTTCTTCATTTTGACTTGTGCCTGCAGTTGTCAAGGTTCCTTTTCCCTTCTGAGGAGTGGGAAGTGCAGTGAATGTGCTTCCCTAATTTATTAATGGGCTTCTCAGCTTCTCAAGTGACATTACTGTATAAAATCCAAGGATGATCACTGACGCCTTAAAGTTTTACTCCCTGGTTATGGTGATGTAATGGCTTTGGAACTGTTTGTCAGCTGGAACAGGAGAAACATCAGCTCTACTTTGTTTAAAAAAGAAGCTATAGTTAGGATCTCCTCGTGTTTTAAAGATGAGGAAGCAGGGAAGTCTAGATTTCTTTCCTCACGTTAAGTAGGTTTTATTCTTAGTTTTATCTTTATTTTGTATCTTACGCCTCCAGACTGGACTGACATCCCTGCACCTCGCAGCCCAAGAAGATAAAGTGAATGTAGCTGAAATACTCGCAAAACACGGTGCTAACCTGGATGCTCAGACAAAGGTAAATCACTGAGCGGCTGTTGTCTCCAGTGTACCAAGGATGCTACCATTGTAAAAGGAATGTTCCACTGAGCTTGCAGTTTTACTTCTTTATTCTCTTGTTGTAGCTGGGTTACACACCTTTAATTGTGGCCTGTCACTATGGAAACATCAAAATGGTGAATTTTCTTCTCAAGCAGGGAGCCAATGTCAATGCCAAAACAAAGGTGAGGAATTTTTAATTGCTTGCTTTTGCTTTTTATTATAAACCTGGTAACCAAGCACTAGGAATACAAACCGTAGGTGCCTTTGCGCTAGGGAGCTCCAGTTATTGCGTGGTTGGTGTCAACAAGGCACTTTGTGGCTGTAATCAACACCTTCTCTGTTACATCCCCTTTTACAGTGTCAAAAGTCAGAGAACTCTTTCTGCATATGAGAGAAGGATACAAAGAATAAATGTCTTTGTTATTTTCTTTTTACTTCAAACGAACAAACTCAATTTCGTGTCTGATCTCACTCACGCTTGGTTTGCACCAGTGTAATACTGGTACGTTGCCAACGCAGCCACTACCGATTCACTGAGGGTGATGCCAGGTTCTCTCCAGCCTGCCAGGAGAAGAGTGGGAAGTGCTGCTGCTGCTGGAAGTGTGGGTGCTGTGACTTTGGGAGAGGAAGCAGCTGTGGTAGGGGAATGCGGGTTATGAAAGACAGTTTGGGATATTTTTGAGGGGAACCTGGGTACTTTGTCACCAACCAGTTCTACTGGAGTGGACCTGACTGCCCATAGCCAAAGTCTAAGCGAAATCCACTGGCGTCAGTGGTTTCTTCCAGTATAAACTGGTGGGCACAGCGCTGAAAGTGAGGCATCCTGTAGCTAGAGTTGTGTGTCTCCTGAGTATGCACAGAGAAGTTCTGGTGGCAGCAGGTGTGTTGCATCCCAGATATCATCATATCACCCTGATCAGAAAGAGAAGGCGAACTCAGGAGCTGTAGGGCATCAGCTTAGTTAAAGCTACCTTCAGGATATATCTGCTAGCTTCAGATTGGAAGTCTTGGGATCAACATGAAGTCCATTGGTATTTCATAGAGTCATAGAATCAGAAAATGCTTTGGGTTGGGAGGGACCTTTACAGATCATGTAGTCTATCCCCCAAACCGAGCCTTCAACCCACCGTGTTTCTGTGACATATGTAGCATTTGTTATATCCAATAAAAATCACAGCCTCACGGTCTGCTGGTCCTTCTGGCCGGCTCCTCCATCCCCAGCTGTGACCGATGGGTTGGATTCCTTTCTCAGAGTAGCACTATTTCTTCCTGGTTGTCACAGCTCGATGTGGTAAGGAACAGCAAAGTAAATAAATGAAAGATGCTGGCCCATCCCTCATGAGGTCACCCAAAAGCAATGGGCAGAAAGCAGGGATTCCAGAAGAACAGGCAACACTACTAGAAAAACAGCTGATAAGAATTAATAAAGCAGACACTGACAGGATCCGAACTACAGCTGCCAAGACACTCAGTGAGGTATTTGGAGGTGAACTAAAGGCATAGGCATACTTGTGTCTGTAGTAGTAGGTCTCACTCTGCATCTAAGAGGTTGCTGGGCCAGATTCTGATGCTATTTCCCCAGGTATTTTGCTTATTTAGAATAATTCCATTAAAGTCAGCAAGTTTGTATGTCAGCAATACTGTATTTCATTAAAGTCAGCAAGTCTGTCAGCCAGTACTGTGGACTCAGTTCAAAGAGCATAAGNCTGAGCCTTCAACCCACCGTGTTTCTGTGACATACGTAGCGTTTGTTATATCCAATAAAAATCACAGCCTCACGGTCTGCTGGTCCTTCTGGCCGGCTCCTCCATCCCCAGCTGTGACCGATGGGTTGGATTCCTTTCTCAGAGTAGCACTATTTCTTCCTGGTTCTCACAGCTCGATGTGGTAAGGAACAGCAAAGTAAATAAATGAAAGATGCTGGCCCATCCCTCATGAGGTCACCCAAAAGCAATGGGCAGAAAGCAGGGATTCCAGAAGAACAGGCAACACTACTAGAAAAACAGCTGATAAGAATTAATAAAGCAGACACTGACAGGATCCGAACTACAGCTGCCAAGACACTCAGTGAGGTATTTGGAGGTGAACTAAAGGCATAGGCATACTTGTGTCTGTAGTAGTAGGTCTCACTCTGCATCTAAGAGGTTGCTGGGCCAGATTCTGATGCTATTTCCCCAGGTATTTTGCTTATTTAGAATAATTCCATTAAAGTCAGCAAGTTTGTATGTCAGCAATACTTGTATTTCATTAAAGTCAGCAAGTCTGTCAGCCAGTAGTACTGTGGACTCAGTTCAAAGAGCATAAGCGCATCCATCCTGGCTGGGTTCAGGATAGGTAGGTTAAAGACTAAGTTACCTCTAGAGAAAGCCTGTGTGATGCTTTGTGCCGCCTCCAATGAAAAATCACCTGGCTGAATTCTGGTTTTGAAGAACTGCTGTAATATTTAAGCAAAGATAGTGAATTTACCTTGCACTGCAACCATGGTAAATTCCTCCTTTGGTTTCTTAGTAGTCCCTGCATGCACACTATAAACATAAGAACTGTAACAGTTCTGATCTATCACGATTTAATTACTGGTACAAAGCATTCCTTGCATCTCTTCATTTACATAAGGGATAACTCTCGGAGCCTGCCCTCAGGCTTTACATAAGTGTACGGTGAGATCAGCTCAGTGATTTCTTCTAGTTTATTCTCTGCTTGCTTTCAAAGCCAATTGCAAATAATTTTGTAAATGAATTGCCTGGCTGGACTTACACAATAGCATCTCGGATCAGCCAGCTGAAGGCCACTCTGGGCATGTTTCTTTATTGTGCAACAGTGGGATGAATCACTGGAGCACAGAAATATATGGAGTGTAGCGTGTTTATTAATACAGACATTGTGTGCATGGTTTAAGTGCAATTACAGCGTGGTCAAGCCTTTTGAAGGCAGAATAAAGCTAAACTTGATTGACATTTGCAATAGGTGTGTGTTGTTAGCCCTTTTGAAAGCAGTCTTGAGATATATATTTCTTAAATTGACTCATATGTTTTCAAGGCAAACCTTGGGCTTCTATAGAATACAAAGATGTGAAAGGCAGAAAAATGTTCTCTGCCTTGACTGTGATTGTATGTCCTTAGCACGTGATTTCAGTTTCCTCATTGTTCCTTCCTCTGATATAGGAAATGAGGAATTATCTGTCCTTCCAGAGATTGCTCGTATTGTGAGATGAATGAAGATTTGTGTTGAAAGATATTATTTTCCTTTATATTTTTATTAATCTAGGTAAAGAACATTGTTATTACTGAAGATTTATTATCTTTGGGCCAATTGATGGCATAGTTTCTTTTTAAAACGTGTCAAAAGGAGCAGACAGAAGCAAAGCAAAGTGTCTAATCTAATTACCAATCTTTGCTTGTTTGCTTTTATCACAACCACCGCGGACAACAGAACGGGTACACCCCTCTGCACCAAGCCGCTCAACAAGGCCACACTCACATCATCAACGTCCTTCTCCAACACGGGGCCAAGCCCAACGCCATCACCACCGTAAGTCTGAGAAGTGCCAGTGGGATCTCGTTTCCCTGGATGGTTATTTCCTTTCTTAGGGCTTGAGAGCGAGCTTTGTTTTGGTGAAAGTGTTCCTCGTACAGCTTGTGGTGGGACCCTGGGTTCCCACCAAAGCTGCTTTGTCACTCCCACTCCTCAACCAGACAGGGGAGAGGAAAAATACAATGAAAAGTTGAGTTAAGGACAGTGAGAGATCACTTAGCATTTACTGTTATGGGCAGAACAGACTCACCTTGGGGACATTAATTGAATTGATTACCAATCAAATCAGAATAAGATAGTGAGAAATATAACAACATCTTAAAAAAACACTTTCTCCCACCCTTCCCTTATTCCAAGGCTCAACTGTACTCATGATTTTCGCTCCTTCCTTCCCCGGAGCAGTGCAGGGGATGGGGAATGGCGGTTGCAGTCAGCTCATCAAAAATGATTTCTGCTGCTCCTCCCTCATCTGCCGCTGCCCCTCATCCTTCTTCCCTTGCTCCAGCATGGGGTCCCCACAATGGGAGACAGTTCTCCATAAACTTTTCCAGCATGAGTTCCTTCTCTGTAGCAATGGACCCTGTCGATGAGGCAACAAGTGCGATCACTTTTATTGAGAGGATGCAAACCTTATATAGTGTTTCTGTATTCAGTCAGCAGCCACCCCAGTGAATTTCCACCTGTGAGAATCCCACAATTCAATGAGTGCAACCCCCTGTTTTCCACAGATGTGCCCCTTATCTTCGTGTTTTCCGCCTAGTGCATTCTTTTCTTATTAACTCACAGGTCTTGGTAAAGATTCCAAGGTCTCAACAAGCTAGCAAGCACAGGAACATTGGCTGTTTGCTCTGTGCTTGCTGCTAATATTGTGAGGACACCAAGGGATCAGCCACTTGTCCCAGCATACATGTAATACTGGAATCTTTATATCTGCCCCTCCACCATCCACCTGCACGGGCTGCAGGGGAATCTTTTCTCCAGCGCATGGAGCACCTCCTCTCCCTCCTTCCTCACTGACCTTGGTGTCTGCAGAGCTGTTTCTTTCATGCCTTCACACTCCTCTCTCTGGCTGCATTTGTGCAGGGTTTTTGTCTCCCCTTCTTAAATCTGTTATTAGAGAGGTGCTGCCACCATCGTCCAGTGGGCTTGGCCTTGTCCAGTGATGGGTCCATCTTGGAGCTGGCTGGCATTGATTCCATTGGATGTGGAGGAAGCTTCTAGTTGCCTCTGTAGCCCCCCAGCTACCAAAACTTTTCCAGGGAAGCCCAGTGCACAGCTGGTTGTCAGATGTGTAAATGTGACTTCCTCCTCTTTTCCTTATCCTCTTAAGTTAGTTCAGATCATATGTAACTGAGCTAAATGTGAGGTGGGGAAACTGGTTCTGGAGCTGCAGAGTCAGGCTAGCTGTGCCGTGCTTGTTTGTTTGCCCCCTTTATTTGCTGCCTCAGTAATTCCATCTCTAAATAGATATCTTGTTAAGTTTTTTACCATAAAAATTAAGGGGAAATCAGAGCCTGGTGGTTTTTTTTGTTTGTTTTTTTACAATTTAGACCCAAATTCCTCTCCCTTTATCCATTTCAGGTTCTTACTGAGTTCAGTGATGCTCATGCCTCCTCAAAGACCGTCAGTAACCTCTGGCGGGGCTCTTTTTCCACAGTCAGCCAGGAACACAACTGTCCTGTTTCACGTTGGTGTTGTTACTAGTCAACTCTAATTGGGTGATCTTTAAAACACAGCCTGACTGTCTGAAACTCGTGTCGTTCCCCAGAGTGGATCTGGTTTCTGTGTACATGTGTTGTGCATGCTTACATCAGCACTGGCACCCTGTCTGGTCCTGGAATGATCGCAGTGGATAATCTTCAGTACAGTGATCCAAAATATCCATTTATACCTCAGATCATGAAGCAAGAGACCACTGCAGTTGGCTTCTGGGACTGCTGGTACTCTGGGTGTGCTCAACCAAAGGTCTCTTTACGTACCTTTAGCCCTCATCTTAGGGCTGCCATGCCCAAATCTAACAAAAATCCAAGGAGGGTGTCAAAAATGTGTCTTTACTGCACAGTTTGCAGGCTTTCTCAGGTGCAGGATCTGTTCTTGTCCACACACAACAACCTGTAGCTTGAGATAAGAGAGAATTTCAAACTGAGCCATCTAGGGCTGGGGGTTGGAATAGGAGCAGCGAATGTGCAAGTGACAGTCCAATTATTTGTGATGTGAAGGTGCTTATCCATTGATAATCCATTGTTTCTAATCCATAAAGACTGTGTTGCTTCAGGTTTGCTGAGCTGGACTAATAAAGAACTTAGTATTGGCTTTAGCTGACTATAATTTGAAGTAGAGAGAAGCCCTCAGGCTCATCCTGTGCACAGGGGAAATCGTCCTGGTACAAAGAGCGGTACATTCCATAATTCTTCCTCTAGGCCAGCATGTTCAGTGCAAAATAATGTAAAACAGTCCTGAAATCATAGAACACATCCCTCCCTTCCCTCCTCAAGCTGAGTGACACAGGAACCATGGACCGCTAGTGTTCCAGGCGCTGAAATAGAGAGAAATAGGCCTAAACGCTTCCTAAATTAGCATTTTAATGCCCATTTGATGAATGGCATGTCTGTATATCAGGGGCATTTAACCTGCAAATAACTTGATTTAAATGGAAATGAGTTCCTCACCCTCAAGCCTTATGTAGACTGGTTTTGTGTTTGCTAAATCATGAGTTTTTGTGCACTTTTATTGGACATGCAATTCTGTTGTAAGGAGGGATGGATGTGTATGTGGACAATACAGCTGTCATCTTGTATTCCCCCGAGAGGGAATTGTACCCGATAAAGATTTAGAAATTTCAACTGGAAGTCAATCCGTAACATTTTAAAATCCCTTTTTTTTTTTTTAAGAAGAGCATTTCTGATGTAGAGCTGTTTGTGCAAAATAAAACAAGAACTTCTGCAGATGAGACACAGTGTGTGTAGTGAAATTTGAGCCCTGAAGGGTTAAACCATACAGCGCTTTTCATGTAGACTAGCAGGCAGCTGGAAGTGTGTTGTGTTGCCATGGCGATCAGGGCTATAGTCTTAAAGAAGTTACAAAGACAGAGTCATGTAATGGTAAAAAAGCAGTGATTTTCCTAGGCTGCGCCTTGTTTTGGATGGAAATGCTGGCTCATGCCGTGCTGAGAGTGATCTCATTGGTTCACATCACAGTCCTCCCTCTCATCGCGCTCCCTCTCCCCTTCTCCCTTCTCTCTCCAGAATGGCAACACTGCCTTAGCTATCGCAAGGCGCCTGGGATACATCTCAGTGGTCGATACGCTGAAGGTTGTAACGGAGGAGATCACCACCACCACAACTGTGAGTTGCAGCTGCGTTAAGATATCTCTTTTCTTTATTCAGAATGTCGTCTTTCTCTTCTTCCCTCAACTCCGCTGGTCTCTCTTTCCCTTTTTTTGTTTTCTGGTTTCAGCCCTTCCTTTCTGATTTTTGCAAAAGTGCTTTCAGTGTATCTTTTAAGCATGTGGAACATGACTTCACGGAGCTGGGTAACAAAATCTGTGAGCACACAGCTGGAAAACAACTATTCAAAAGCAGAGTGAAACTTTTTTCTAGCTATGGGACTGAGCCGCAAACCCAAACTTTGCAGAAGTTTGTGGTTTGTTGTTGAGGTCCCATCCTGTTTCTCTTTTCACTTCTCTTTTTTCAATCTGTCCTTATTTTCCTGTGCTTTCAACACCTACTTATGCTCCACCACAGCAAGTTCCTTGGCATCTGGGATGTACCAGCCATGGACCAGTGCCAAACTTAATGCTGCTCACTAGATGGCTCTGAATCACATCAATCATCTTTTTACTTGAGTCACTTTCAGTTCAGACAGATCCTAATATTCCAGAACGCGAATCTTTCCTTATGTGCTCCGCACTCTTGGTTGTCTGTGTTTTGGCTTTATAGCGTGTGCTGAGCATCAGCAAGGTGCTACTGTTGCTTTAAGTTGGGGAAAACTGGTATGATCTGACGCTCTGGGAGGACAAGGTTTTGTCTTCTTGGACTTTCCCCTCCCATCTACAAATGTTTTAGCAGGTAGGAAGGGAGAACATTAGCAATAGTGCATCACTGAAGATATAATTTTGATTTAAATTCCCGTCACTGCATTTTATCTTGGAACGATGTCTGTAAGGTCATGCCTTTTCTTTTTATAACCCAAGAAAGCTTAGCAGTGTAGAAAACCTATAGGATCTAGATCCATTTAGGCGCTCTGAGATGTAAAATTCCACAGATTGCTTAAAGGATGCCACGGGGAGAGAGCTAGAAAGGAAGGGAAGAAATCCAAAGTCTCTAGTAAAGAAAAGGGAAAATAGTTATGATTTTGTCGCATGCTGACAGCAATCCCACTCATATCAACCAAGGGAGATGGAAGGAAAGTAACGTAGCATAAGGTTACAAACTGAGTGAGCCATAATTTATTAATGACCTGCAAAGATCAGCCTGAGTCAGACTTGGACAAGGAATTGGAGTGTAATTCCAGGAGTCTCTTAACAAAGACTGCATGGTTTTGTTGTTATTTATTTTGTGTTCATGCAGCACCTCACACGTGTGCGTACATAAACGCAGACGGATCTATTCTGACATTTAGAAAAGTCAAACCTAGATAAAATTTCCTGAGAAGCTTGAGCTTTTATCAAAAGGACAATTTTTTAGCCCCACGTGCCACCTTTGCTGTTCTCTGTGCTGGGTCCTGGCACGTTTTTCCGTTTATACCTGGTGTAAGTTGTTCCTACCTCCCTGTCACGTGTTGTGTTGCTCTGTGGAGCCTGGTACCTTGCCACATGTCAGCTTTAGATGCTTTGTTATGATGGGGATTACGCTACAGAAAGACACCTGCGAGTTATTTACTCTGGATAAATGTTTCTTTAAACTTTGAGGGTCGTGGATATTTCTACCAGATGCCATATGCTCTGGGTTTAGGAGTGAATCGAGCACTTGAATTGTACTTGCATAGCTGACCTCTAACGCTTGTATACAAGAGCTGAAGTTGAAACCTTGAACTCTGTCTGTGTGTGAAGTACGGCTTTTAAAATCACATGGAAACCCTTGAGAAACCCAGCGGAGTTTTCAGCTATGAGTTTGTCTGAACGCTGTGCCTTGGGGATATATGGAATATAAAACTCTGGCGATGTCATTTATGGTGGGGAATGTTGATATAACATAATTTAGAACAAGTCCTAAAAGGAGGGATAAATACCAGGCGTTCTCAGGCTCTCCCTGCAATAAAGTTCTCCAGATGGTTAGGTTGGTGTTGCCAAACCAGAACACAGTGTTTAGCCCTGAAAAAAAAGGTGCTGTAACCATAGCTACTCCATTCTCTGAGGTTGTGGCTGAGGGATGCACGGAGGATGGTAGACAGCCCGATGCTTTATTGATATGCAAGTCACTGGCGTTCGGGGTGAGGAAAAGATCTCCAGTGCCAAGGGCTTTGGTTTAACTTTGAACAAATCTTCCCCTTGCCTTAGTGTTGTTATTCGTGGAACCACATGAATATAGAGCGATAGAGAGAATAAAGTACAGTTATTTTTACTTACAGATTAGAGATGAATAGGAAATAAATCAGAACACGCTGGGCTTTCAGTGGTTTGCTGTGCGGTTAAGGTTTGGGGTCCTTGTGCAAGCAGGCACAGTCACCTTGTGGAAAAATGAATGTATGAGGAGTTTGGAGGTGGATTTCAGTCTGCTGCCAAGTAAGTCATTGCTGGGTGTCCATATATACAGGACATATATTCAGGTTTATATACCTGAAATTTATATCTGAGTTATTCTATGCCACCAGGTGAAATTATGGCCTTACCATGAATGTTTGAAATGCAGAAGGCTAAAGTAAAAGGACATCATTGAATTTTCAGTGGCACTGGACAGTAGGGAATTTGAGAAATACACGTTGAGCAGTTTTCACCAAGGGCCATTCTAATGTGCCTCTCAATTTAAAAAACCCACAGAAGTATTATAGTAAAAGTTCTTCTGAAAACGTGAATTCACAACTTCTCTTGGGAGTTAGTTAATGATTCTGTCTGATTTCGGACTTCCAGAGATAGCGTTAGAGATTTTCTGTTCTTCTGAAACTCATGTGAACGTGGTCTCGCTGTCTTGATTCTGGTTCATACTAGCCTTGTATCACGATATTTTAAGCTCAGAATCTTCATATAACACCTCCTCCTCCAGAATGTAGACGTGATTAGGGGGAATACTCGTTATTTATGAAAAGGAAACCCTTAATATGCAGTGTAGCCACTTTGGGGAGGTGGGGGAAGGAATGTTTCAAGGGATCTGTGTAAATCCTTCACATCTTTTTTTAGTTGAAGAATTTCCCATCGTTCATAACTTCATTTCCAAATGCTTTACGATTTAATAATTTCCATCTGTCCCATACAACTTTCTGAAACTCTTCTGTAGACATTACCTAATTCGTTTTAAAATCATCTTGGAAACATCAAGCTGAATTGTTCTACATGCACCATTTATAAATAACTTTGCTGGGAGCTTTCTTCTCATTCCTTTTATTCCTCTGACCAGCTCATTATCTTTATTTGTTTGTACTTCTCTGCCAGAATAAATGTTACCTTATACAGCACTGGGAATAGGAGCTTCTGGAGTAAAGCTAAAAAATAATGCTGGAGGATGGAGGAACATGTTACGAAGCGTCTCGGCAGATCCCAGTGCTGTTCTTGTTGAAAATACCCTGCTGTTTGCTGCTTCCTTTGGTGTTTAATTGAATATTGATGCTTCTGTCCTCGCAGACTGTCACAGAGAAGCACAAGCTAAATGTTCCCGAGACAATGACCGAGGTCCTGGATGTTTCAGATGAGGAAGGTGAGCAACTTTGCAGAGTTCCTATTCTGTGGTCACTTGTTTAATCTGTAAGACGGGCTCAGGATAGCTGCCTACGTACTCCAACAGCTTCACTTTGCAGTGCTTGAGAGAAAGTTCTGTGTAATGGCCTTTCTTTAACGATATGGTCATGATGGCATTTGAATAAAGATGATGCTAAAATTTGACCCAGACCAATATCCTGGACCACGGTATCTCTTTCAGAAAACTTATCTGAACCACATCAACAAATGGGAACGTTTCCCAACTTCAGATTTTAAAATTTAAATGCAGAGCTCTCCCAAAGCTCTGGGTTTGACCCTCCCGTAAAGAGGGATTTGAGCAATAACTTTTTTGGATCCGTGCCACCCACTTCAGGTACCTGGATCTAGGAGTTCTGCCTAAGTGGAAACATTTGTGTAAGGAAATGCAGAAGGTGGAAGGAGAAAAGATTGGTTCGTTGAGGGAGCTGTTGGCACACGCTTATCACAGGTACATACAGGGAGACATAAAGTAACAACATGCTAAGGAGTCTGACCCTTTGGATTCAGGCTCTGACAGGCAGGAGGCGTGTGTTGTACCGCTTAGCTAAGCCCCCAGAGGAATTCTGTGAACTGCTGGATGAAGTCCTTGTAATAATAGCCAAAAACCTTCCCTTTCTCAGAGTTCACAAGTGACTCCTTAGAAATTCTAATCACATCTGATAAACGCACGCACATTTGCAAGAGTTTTCCAAGCTTGTTCTTACTCTTGGCAGGGTTAATTAGTATTACAGTATCTTACATATGCTGTTTTATGATGGTTGTTATTATTTCATGCCAATAATTTATAGAGTGAATAATTTCCAAAGGTCCTAAGGATTTAGGAATATGGCTTACAGGGTTGGTTTTTTTCCTTTTACAAAGAACTCAAATGCATTTGTGGTTCTAAATGGCTCTGGAATGCCACTTATGATTATTATTTAATGGCATTCATGTTTCCAAACAGCTTGTATTGCTTTTTGAGGTGGGATTTATGCTGATAAATGAGTTACGCTCATGAGAAAATACGACATTTAGGCTCCAGATACTGCTTCTTCCTTTTAATGTTTGCAAAGCTGCAAGTGTAGTTCAAAAAGAAATTCTTTTCTGCTGCATCATGATCAGTGAAATTATTTTTCAGGCATATTTTTGCTGTATTTTCTCTGTCTGAAAAGCATTCCACTACTTTTGTCATTGCTGTGATAAAAGACCCTTTAAGTTGCTTGCAGCCCTGCGTTCACGTTGTTGAATTTTCTCTCAGTGTTGAACTACCATTTAACCATCTTTAAATCCACAAAGCCTAGGACGTCTTTATGTTTTTACAGGATTAATACAGGGTATTCCTTTTTCCCCGACCCCTTTATATGTTGTGCAGCCTTTAAACACACTGATGACGAGCGCTTCAGTGATGGTGAAACATTTAGTGGCACAGGTGCTATTAGCAGAAGTTCATGGAGTAAGACTTACAGGCTGTATCTTTTTGTTTAACGTGAATTGTTTGGTTTTTGCATTGAAGCAATGTGATTGTGCTTAATCTGGGTGCCTAACACTGCTCCTTTTTGTTACCTTTGAAGTGTGACTGGGTGTGTGTTTCCTGAAAGGTGGGAGGAAGAAGGGAAGCTAGAGAAATCTAAGATTTAATTTGAATATGTTAATTTGAATATGTTGCCAGAACTCACGCGGCCTTCCAGCATGTCTGATGCTCTCCCATGCTTTGAATTAACATTCTCTGCTTCCCGTTACCATCTGACACCAGGTCTGGCATCGGTGCTCTGGCACGTTGCCGCTTGAGGTGCAGTGCAGAGCGCTCAGGCCAAGAGTCACCTGGCTGCAGGGGACCAAGCAGGCTTCTCACAGTTAGAGCACATCATGCCAGTGGCCTTGTATAGTCTGGTTTTATGGGCAAAACATTTTAGATGTGGTCAAAATTCCTCACAGGAACTTAAAAGAGGGGGCACAGGGAAACTGCAAATCATAGATGTTGAGGCTCTGGAGAGTGTCCAGAGAAGAGCAACGAAACTGGTGAAGGGGCTCAAGAACAGGCCTTATGAGGAGCNGGACATGGGTTAGTGTTTGATAGGAATGGTTGGACTTGATGATCCGATGGGTCTCTTCCAACCTGGTGATTCTATGATTCTAAGAGGCTGGCAATAAGGTTTCTGTGTTCTTAGCTGCTGTGAAGAGACACACTACGTTCTGAAATAAGTCACTGTGGCACATTAAACCTGCCAGGNTTCTGTGATTCTGTGTGATTAAACCTGCCAGCTGTAATTATTCAATCATCAAGTTGAACACAAGAAGAGTATTTGAGAAAATAAGTCCCATTGTGGAGCTTGTTCATCACCGGTTGTAAGTATTTTGTGCGGAAAACACTTGTATTTCATCGCTGTATGATGTTATGTTAATAATACAGCATTCATATTGCGAAAACAGTAGTCCTGCATGCAGTTAGAGCAATATAAAATAAGGGACCGTAAATACACACAAGCGTATTTACACTCACAAAGGGCTGAGAGGTTGCTTTACAGGCAGACACTCCAACAGGGTTCAGGAACTTGCTTCTGGCACTGTTGGTGATTCCTAAATGACTCCGTGGAAGTCATTCCAATTATCTCGATCTTCCGGTTGCTGAATGGGATAATGAGAAGCTGCTTTGCCTGGTGAACTGTGAAGAAAATGCCGCTGTTTATCTGCCTTTGCAACTGCTCGCCTGGAACCAACTGGCCACCTAGTTATTATTATGAATGATGTTATTGCTAAATGATAATGTGCCAACAATGTTTTCTTGTCGAAGAGCATCACTTCTTATTTGTGGCAACCTGGAAGTTCAGATTGCAGCCAGTAGCTGTTCTTGGTTAGAAGCAAGTAAGTTAGAGTAGATATAAGGAGGAAATTCTTCATGATGAGTGTGGCGAAGCCCTGGCCCAGGTTGCCCAGAGCAGGGGTGGCTGCCCCATCCCTGGAGGGGTTCAAGGCCAGGCTGGATGGGGCTTGGAGCCCATGATCCAGTGGGAGGTGTCCCTGCCCATGGCAGAGCTGGAAGTGGATGATCTTTAAGGTCCCTTCCAACTGAAACTATTCTATGATTCTATGAAGTTGCTGTTGCCGCACGTTAAAAAGCTGTATATTCCAATTAACACCACTGAATTAGTTCACACTCTACATGAAGCATCTTCTAACCAGTAACATAACATGTGGTCAAAGATTGTTGATTTACAGGAAAAGTGATGTGTTGAAATTTTAACTGTAACTTTTAATGAAATCTGTGCTCAAGAGAGGAATAGCTGGTGAGTAAAGAGTCAGTTCTTAAAACTTTACTTATGATAACCTGCACAGAAAATATGCCACTGTCTACTTCCCATTGCCTGGAAATCTGGCTGTGCTAGGTGCCCTCTAGGGTTTGTTATGCAAAGTTTCTAACTGGGCCCTTTTAACAAGATGAAGGGAGACTTTTTTTCCCGGAAAGTTGCTTAGGGACCTCAAAGCCCATCCAATCCCTCCCCTGCCCTGGGCAGGGACACCTCCCACTGGATCAGGGGCTCCAAGCCCCATCCAGCCTGGCCTGGAACCCCTCCAGGGATGGGGCAGCCACACTTTCTCCAGACAAAGACTTACTTGGATTTTTTCATTGAATTCTTTCAGAGAAAAAAAAAAAATCTGATACTGTCACTGGAGAAAAATACGTTATTGGTGTTGGGGTAGAATTGCTGACGAGTGCTCACTTGTCAACATTTTAGCAATGGGAGATAGGACATTGTGGTTAGGTAACCAAAACTTTAGTAGAAGTTTAGAAAAAGCTGCTGGTTTTCATTTGACAAAAAAATCAAATTGACCAGTTCAGAGACACTTTTGAGCATGCAGAGGATGGAGCCACCACTGTAATCATTTACGTGTTATTTCCTAATTTGTTATTTTATGAGCAATTTTGAGTACTGAATTATTTTGTTCAGAGATTGAAGGACCTACAATAACTTGTAAATCCTAATCAGCCTGTTAAAAAGCAGAAATGTATTTTTGACTAGTCTCATCCATCTGTTCCAAGTTTGTCTTTAAAGCTCCTGGGTATCATTCCCACTCATGGCTGATGCAGACTGATTGCTTTTACATATGCATTAACCTTAACGAGCTCAAGACTTTATGGCTGCCGACAGTACTTACAGATATTTTGTAGTCCAAGCAAGATCTCCCACTTGGAGGAGGAGCATTACCCATTCTGCAGGCAGCAGACGTCCTGGGCTGCTGTTCCTGGAACGCCATGGCTCTGAAAGACAACTTGGGTGCCAGTACAATGACAAATATTAAAATTACAAATAGTTTTAAAACTGCTGCACAAAAGAGCAGTTATTGCCATATGCATCTCACAAAGGTAAAATTAGTAAATACTTTGTACCCTTGGGAAGCAGGAAAAGACTTTTCTCCCCCCTCTCTTTTCACATTAATGCACATGGAGTCTTGTTGGGCATCACAGATATCTCTACCAGACCAAGCTTTTCTTCCTTAGGACCCCATGTGTTTCATATTGTGAGGGAATTCCCTGTTTCATTGGAAATATTTACCCAGTTACAGTCAGAGAATCATAGAATCACCAGGTTGGAAGAGACCCACCGGATCGAGTCCAACCATTCCTATCAGACACTAAACCATGTCCCTCAGCACCTCGTCCACCTGCACCTTAAACCTCTCTAAGGATGGTGAATCCAACCCCCTCCCTGGGCAGCCTCTGCCAGTGCCCAGTGACCCTTTCTGTGAAAAATGTTTTCCTAGTGTCCAGCCT
>WAAB01006640.1:0-85223 GCA_013389865.1 Piaya cayana | reverse complement strand
TTACCATAGCTGTGCTGTCTCCATCTGTTACTTGTATGGAGCGGCACTTATGTGGGGAGCTGTAGACTTGTCTGCGTGCTGCGGGGAAAACAGTGATTTTGGCAAACTCACAGAGCTCTATCTGCCTTTAAAAACATCTATTAAAAGCAATTTCTGGCAGTTTCTATCACAGCCCTCTTGCTTTCATATTTCTTTATCTTTTGCCTGTGTTTTCAGTGTGTTTTGTGAGAAGCGGGTCCCGAGCCGTTCCCATAGAGCAGCTGTATTTTGCAATTCCCTTGTGTAGAGAACTATAGGAACAGGATGAGTGTTACTCAGACCCACTGGTGACAGCTCTTAGATCAGAGGCTGAAGATGAAATGAGAGGAGAGTTGGAATTTATTTTTTTTTTAAAAGGAAGTGGGTGCAATGAAAGTGGTGGAGACTTTGCTCTTGTTTCTATTGCAGATGGAACGTCTGGCGTGATTATATAATTATCTAGTTTATTTGAACTATAACTTGAGATTCCTTTTGCTGTTTGATTAACAGCGCTGCCTTAATATCTTCCAAGTTTTCACTAAGCCTCGTGCTTTATAATGTGACGTTCCCAGGAAACGGGAGGCATCATCTGTCAGAAGACAGGAAACATGCAATGATTAAATGCATTTTATTGTTTTCTGTGAAACTGTGCCCAGTTTTCCCCTCTTAATGTGGGCAGATGGAATTTTTGAGAGCTTTTGTTGTTACACTGAAAAGATTTAGGCCTGGTTTTTACATATATTTCTACATAACAAAAAATCTTAAATCTCCAGAGTTTTTAGATGACAAATTATAAATTATTTACTTATTAACTGAGACATTAAGCTAGAAAAACTAGCTTGATTTGTTCATGAACACAGATATCAAGATTTCTTCATTAGTAGTGAGCACCTCTCTATAGCCAGTGATGTTTTGGGTTAGGAGGGAAGCTCTACCAGAAATAGCAGCAGTAACGATAATTGGGTTTTGCGATTTTGCTTTATTAAGACTTTAAATCACACGAGTGGCAATTGTCCTGATGCCCAAGTGAATTCTGTTTGAAACAGCGTGGATACCACTTACCTAACCTGTGCAATCTTTCGTGTTCCTCGACCTGTTGGGGTGAATCATTGGGATATGGAGCCCCTGACGACTATTCTGGTCTAACAGTTGCAGTAACTGAGCTTCAGGTTCTTTGCATTTGCCCGTGCAGCTTAGAAAATGAGAAACTTTGATGGTATCAGTGGCCTGAGGTCATGTTGTGTGGTTCTGTTTGCCACACCAAGTCTCTGATGGGCTCATACAGTGATTATTGTAATTAAGCACAGGAAAAGTGACTGAAATCTGCAGGGAGAAACGGTGGCAAAAGACCGTGTTGCAAATGGGGAATGAAAAGAAACGTCTACATGTTGCTTGGCAGTGAAATCTGTCTTGTTAGTCTGCTAGGGAAAAGCAAACTGTGACTTCATATGGAAGAATTTCCTGGGGAAAATGATTTTGGATCAAAAAAAAAGGTAAAGCCTGTTCTTCAGAGTATATGAAAAAGGTTGCTGTGTCAGATAACCAATGAGCACTTAGGCTTTGAGTCATAATGAATTGCTGTTCTGATTAATGATCATTATCATCTGTGCGTATGAGCTTATTCCCAGTGTCTGGATATTGCGGTGTTTTAGGGCTGTTTTGCTGATCACAGAAGGATGTTGGAACATGGATGTCTCACATGATGTTGGGTTTGGAGAATGAGGAGTTTAAATTAGGATTTGCAAGGCCACAGAAAACACATTTTCAGCTGCAAACACATAGCTTGCAGTCAAATAAGTAGTTATATTTAATCCTAAACTGTCAGGCTGTGGTACAGCATAGCTGTGACCAGAGGGCTAAAAGGGATAAAGGAACAGAGGTTGTGCTTCAGAGAGCAGCAAAGAAATGTAGCAGTATGTGCAACAGAGATAGATTGAATCTAATTGATTAATCACCTTGATTTCATAGTTTTTATTATATCTTGCTTGATTTTTCATTAAATCCATTAATTGCTTGTGGCTTGCAGTGTTCCCTGAGTGGACAGTGCCTTCCTGTTTATTGCACCAGATCCCAAGATGTAAATGAACTCAAACCTGAATGTTTGCTTATTCCCTGTCCCTTCTGTGATTGATTTAAAGGCGATGACACGATGACTGGAGATGGAGGCGAGTACCTCAGGCCAGAAGACCTCAGAGAGCTGGGAGATGACTCTTTACCGAGCAGCCAGTTCTTGGATGGTATGAACTACCTAAGGTACAGCTTGGAAGGTGGACGATCGGACAGGTATTTCCCTGGGCACATATCTTTTCTTAGGATAATTCTGCACGCGTTTTGTTATAAATGTTTGAAATCCTTATTCTCAGCCTTTTAACGCAAGGGGGAGGCGTGGGATGTGCTTATCAATGTTTCTTTATTGTGTATTTCTGTGTGGCAGTCACCACTTTGTGAGGAATGGCTGGTCAGGAGGAATAATCACTGCCTAGACTGGAAGTGAATACAATTCTCACCAATACTGCACACAGAGGCTAGCGCAGAATTTGTTTGGGGTACAGGTTGCTTTTATCGTCTTTGTGGTCAGGCAGAGGAAGAAGAGGCTGGCTGGCGAGGGAAAAAGCTTACAAATCATCCCCATCTCCTTCTGTTGTGAGTTGAGATGGGTGGACAGGTTGTTTTAGCCCTGGGTGAGCTGACTTCATAGAGTTGTAGAGAGAAAGAAAGGAGCAATGGAGTTGATCATTCCACGCTGGATTGGCTGTGAGTATATTGTCAGCAAGCACGTTGACTCTGTTTCATCATGGTTGAATTGGGAGGAAAGAGAAATTTTCCTTCTGCTGGCACAGCACAGTATTTATCTTGTAAATAAAAAGAAGGCACATTAGAAAAAGAACGTCTGTTCAGTCCAAAAAACTTAGGGCTGCGTATATCTAACAAGTTGAACTTAAACCAGGATGTATTTGTGGAATAACAGTGCCTTTAGCTTTATTTTTTTATTATTTTATTTTAAGAAAGTGTCACTTTAATCTAGAAAATATACCGTTCCCTTTTCCAAACGAGGACCTTCATAGTGTGCAGAAGCGTGGACTCTCACTGCAGATGAACCCCCACTGTTCTAGTTCAGAACAGGCTACCAGCATTCCTGTTCAAATACCCACTGTACATCAGTGAAAATCAGGGGGGAAATAAAGTTCTTCTTGGCAAGGGAAGGAATTTTGGACCTACCTTATTTTCCAGTCTTGATTATTATTCTGATAGCGTTTCTTGCACTTAATGAAATCAGTAGGGTCCCTTCTCTTTGCCTCAGTAGGCTCTGAATTGCTTCTGGAACAAAAGATGTCAGGAAACAGTCGCGTTTGCCTCGCAGCGTGTATAAATCCCTCGGCATTCAGGTCATAGAAACTTGGAGTCTTTGTTGGTTTTTAGACGGCTCCAGCGAATCCACTGAAAACAAAGTCACTGTGTGGCTTTTGGAGTCTCAGGAGATGTTTACGAGCTTCATCAGAGTGCTTAAAAATCAAAACCTTTTATCACGTACTTTCAATGCTCTGAAATGTTTAATTTTAAGATGTTGTATAGAAGTGATTCTGCAACCAAAACATTCAGCCAGTGTTTGCTCCCACAGAATATTTGAGCTTTTTAACAGTGGATTTCAGTAGATTTTCACTGATGTGTAGCTGATGTGGTTGATTTTGTCTTGTATGAAAATCATTTCACATCCTGTACCAAGCATGGTTATATTGAAGCAATAAGATAAAGGGAGGCAGAATGAAAGAAAAAAAGCACATCTTTCTAACTCCACGGTCTCATTTTCTGTCACTGTCAGGTTACTCATAAGAATTTTCATGAGGCTGCTTAAATTATTTTGCTTTTGCTTTAATGTGGTTTACACTGACTTTGGCTTTTCAAGAAATTCAGTAAAGTGAAGTAGTATGAGCAGGCTAGACCCATGTAGCCATATGCATTAAACAAATTAAGAACATATCTTCTTTCTTTTGTAACCATCTTCCCTGTTTATTTTATTTCTCTCTCCCCTTCATTCTTTTCCATATGCTTTCACTAGCACCATGCCCAGGTAGGTATTACACGGCATGAAACGTGTTGTCTCTGCATCCTTTCACGGCACCTGTCTCCCTCTTCATCCTTTTTGGAGGCCTGCTGTATGCCAGAATGTCGATTTGGAGAGCCAAACAAACGCTGCTGCTGCTGGAGATAGTTATAATCTCGAAGGAGTGTGATATTTAGCGGGGAATATTGACCCAACAGTTGTCTCTGTCTAGAAAGGTCACAGTAAGGCACAGCCACTCACCCACAGAAACCTCCCTGGTTCCTGGATGGATACTGCTAGGAAGGATGAGGGAAGTGGCACTAGATCACAGCATCTGGTAGCTGTCCCCGTGTCACTGTGCTGCAGGCAAGGTTAGCTGTTCCCCTTCTCTGTGGGGAGAAACAAGGGTAGAATAGAAAATGAAGAGAATGGGCTGTACCAGCTGGATTCTCCCTCTGGATATTGAGAGCCAGAACCGATTCAAGCTCTGTCACATCACTGCTACCTCAAATGACTGTTTCATGCTGAGTCCCTTCTGCTGTTCTGCTCTATTACAGATGTGAGGAAGTCTTTAAGTAGAGAAATCAACCATTTTCAAAACCGATTTATAGAGTTTTCACTGATAACAGGTTTTTTTCCCCAGCTTCTGGAACAGCAAACAGTTCCCACCACAGGAGATAGACTCAGCTGGGCTAGAGATCGCCGAGCTCTGTCTAGGCTGGCCAATGGATGCTGCTGCAGCACGGACTCCCAGTCATCCAGATTGGAAGACTGGCCAGAGAGGGCTGCTTGTGTTCTCTGGATGCCAGCAGGGCTTTATCCAGGGCTTCGAAGAGGCGGGTGATGCGTGCCTCTGCATTTTCTAACACGGGCAAGGCACACTCTGATGTTCAGAGCTTTGTAGCGTCCCTGGGTTCCACAGACCCGTCTCTGGGGCTGAGAAGGGTCCTGTTGACACCACAGCCCCTGTGACCTAAGATTCATCAGCAGATTTGGTCAGATCTGTATTTAGATATCAGTTTTGTCTCTGTGATTTAGGATTCCTGAAGATTTATTACAATAACAATAAATAAATTGAGTGCCACCACACCTCAGTAACTGGACAGTTGTTTCCATCAGTACCTTTATTTCTAAGTCTCAGAAGCACAGACCACTTAACTACTGGTTTGCTCTTCACACAGCTGGTGCAGCACACAAGAGGGGCAGCGTCATTGTAACCCTTGTTTAAAATGAAGCGTAGCAGGAAATTCAGATGTTTAATTTACTGTTGTGCCTGCGCGTACCGCACCTGTAGATAAAGCCCATGTCCTCAGTGTATTGGGAGTTTACTGGAGCTGACATACAGGTACTTACATAGTGGATACGTATGTGGTGGTAGCAGCAGGGCTGGGTGCTTAGAGGAGAATCTCGATGGAATCATCATACCGATCACCAGTCAAATCTAGCACATCCTTCCCCTCGGTCAGTATCTATCCAGGACATGACAACTGAATAGCCAAACCTACAGCTTGGATGGTGAACCTCTTAGAAGCTTTGCATGGTGCAGCGAAGCGGTTCTGGAAGTGTCCAACAGTGAAATGAATAAAGGATAACGATGGCAAATGGGGTCTGCTACTGAGGCTTGTTTTTCAATCAAAGAACATTCACTGAAGGACTCATGTTGCCAAAAAGGAAGATGTGCTCGGCTTACCCAGTTCACATTGAAGTGTTGAACTACAACACTTTTAAGCCAAGATTCCCTTTTATATATTTTTTTTCCTGAAATGTTATATGCAGATGGGGAACTTCCATCCCTATTGAAATTGTGCTGGTTTTTTTTTTAATTTGGAATCAGAATTCTATTCCAGAAATGCCTAATTCAAATAACACCAGCCTTATGTGTCTCGCCTCTTCCACTTGTCTGGCTGATAGACATTTCACAACATGTAAGAGAGATTATTTATTGTCAGTTTTATTTTTTTTTTCTCCAGGCTTTCCAAAGGCTGATACTTGTGTAATACCTGCCTTTGCTTTCAGTTTTGTGCAGTCCATTTGGTGCTTTGAGAACAGGCCAGTGGTGTGAGTCAATAATCAATAGCACTGATTATTCTCAGTGTTATATATTTCTAAGAAGATTAAAATGTGCTTCTAGGTATGGATCAAGTAAGTTACTGAGTGACTGTAGCTATTGTTAAAAGAGGCTGGTCTGAGTCGGTGGCAAAAGGCGATTTCCAGCAAGATCTGTGTTTAAACCACTTGACTCTGTGTCCATAATGTACACGTGACTTTTTTATTGTGAACTGCTGAAAATGGATTCTCCCTTAAAAATCAGCGTATCAAGATAAATGGCCTGATGCTCAGAGTGGTGTGTTAGTTATAACGAGTCCTGCTCAGGGGTGTGTAAGCCATGATGATCAAAGTGCTTCCTTCAGTCCTACAAACGGTATTCCTCAAGATACAGGACAACATCCCAGGGTACACGCACAGCATCTGCAGGTGGTTGAGCTGTTCCTAAAAATCAGTATTGTGATACTGCTGCCAGGGAACAGTTACGGGCCAAACCCAGTGGTATTTGGTAGCAGAAACCCCATTTACCTCACTGTGTGCTTCTGTGGTGTCTTATTTATCTTTTTTTTTGCTTTTCGCTAGCAGATGCTGCAGTTCCGCTCTGAGCCGGTGCTTGGAAGCAGCTTGTTTACTGCCTTGCATCTCTCATTGCTACAGCAACCGGTTTTCTGTGAGGCTGTGTGTACTTACAGAGACAACAGTGCTTGCGTTGGGCTGCCTTTCTAAAGATGCTGCTGGCAGACTGAGAGGGATTTTTGTTTGACACAGGAGCTTGTGGCTGCCCACAATTCACCTTGCTGGGTGTACCTTCCAGGGGACAATACCAAGCTTGCTTATTTACAGTTTGAAGGGGGAAGAGTAGAAGCTTTAGGAGTCATTTAGGAGGCATTTCAGCTTTTCTGCAGGCGTCAGCATTCTGGTTTTCCATAGTAGTTTGCTTATGTGACGTAGCAGGAGAGAGACCTTTTCCAAAGAGCCTTATGTAAAAGAAATTAATGCTCTTTATTATAAGGAAACTCTCATGCCACAAAGCCACATGTAAAGCATTTGTCAGTATAAAATAAGGTGTCATCTAGATTAATCTCTAGGGTCTGCTTTTTGAAGGAAATCAGTCAGTCAAAAGGCTTTGTGGCCCCTGGTCTTAGCGTAACACAGGTTTGTATAGCTGTGTTTCCTCCTGTGACTGTTCTCTGCTCCCCCTGGAAGCTGCATCGGATTGCTAATAGCACGCTTTTTTCATTCTCCCACTCGTTCTGTCATGACACCTTTCCAACATCATCTGTGCTGCTGGTGCATTGCTATGGCACATCCCACCAACCTCCCAGCCTGCGATCCTTCAGTTCAGACAGGTCGCACACCTTGAGCCACGCGTCCTACCTGAGGGACAGCGCCATGATCGACGATACGGTTGTCATCCCCAGCCAGCAGGTAAGCACGGCCTCGTTAAGTGATTCTATATAAAACAATTAGAGATTGTACTTAATGTGTATGCTAGTTTGTTGCTTTTAATAGAAATCTCTGTTTTTATTTGCTGTTATGGTCTGCAATATTGAACCCCATTCCTAAATAAATTGATAAGCTGTGCGACCATAGTACAGGTGCTGTCTCCATTTTATTTGATTTTTGAGTTGTGCTAACAGCCATTGGGCTAAATATTCAGGTGGTCTAAGGAACTCGAGGCCGTTGTCCCCAAAGATAGTATCCTGAAGCATGCCTGTAGTTAAAACAGAAAAGATTTAGGGAATGCCACTGTGGTAAATCACAGTATTCATTTCACCAGGATCGCTAACGTATGATTACTTTGAGCAAGTACAAGTTGTTACAATAAGGGATTTCTAATATCTTATTCCTACTATGCATTTAGGCACTACTATGCACAATACATCTGCTTATTGTTTCATTATTTAATAGATTTTATTGTAGTAAAAGAGAGGCATTTCTTTGCTTTCCAAGGTAACTCTGGCCAAAGAAGCTGAGAGGAATTCGTATCGCCTAAGCTGGGGCCCTGAAAACTTGGACAACGTGGCTCTTTCTTCCAGCCCCATTCATTCAGGGTAAGTCAATCAATCAGCATTATACTAAAACAAGACAAATTGGATACTTGCAGTGGCAGCAGCTTCAGCTAATGCTTAGCTAGGAGTTGTACTTTAATTCATTGCCTCCTAGAGCTGTCAGTAAATTGTTATGGTCTCTTAAGCTCTGTCAGTCAAGCAAACCTGAGCACCAAGCCAATCTGCTAAAATCACTGCCAGTCAGTGAGCTTCCAGTCAAGTTCAAGAGGAATGAGTGAGATAATTGACACATAGGGACACACGTTTGTGTGAATTTTATGGAGAAATAAACACAGTGGCTTTTTAAAGTGAGCAGTAACTGAGACCAAGGGCCGAATCACACTCCAGATAGCGAGGACTCCTTGTGCTAGTGGAGCAGTTGAGGTAAGCACCAGCCTCCAGTGTTTGTCATCATTTCTAATGAGAGCAACCAAGATTTTAAATGGTATGAACTGTGTAATAGACAAGCAGCCAAGGCATCCTGTGCTTTACACATATTTGACCACTACATCCATGCATTCTCACAACCGGCTCTTTGTAAGCGTTGGCATTTAGGCAAGATCAATGAAATGGATCAGAACTGAGGCCCTGCCAAATTCACACTTACAAAACTTATCCTGGTTGGCCTCAAAGTCTGCAAGCAAATTTAAGTGCTCTTACTTTCTGTGTTTTAAGTAATTTATTCTTTACACTGAATTCTGCCCTCCTGTCCTGACATCAGATCAGATGAGGCATGTCCAGGTGACTTAATAAGAAACCGATGCCATGAAAAATCATTTTGTTCCTGTGATGCTACGCTCCATGCAGCATGGCTGGACGTCACAGGGAGAAAGGGGTTTTTTTTGTTAATCTGAAATGAGTTTGCAACAACCTTACAGTCTGAATCTTTTGATAAAATCACACTGGGGATTGGAATAACAGGCAGTCCTGGTCTAGAAGAGGAACAATGTTGTCATAATTGCCATTGCAAATTGATGGTCTTGTAGCATATAGAGGCAATTAGTTGGCTGCGACCAGTGTTGTTTGGATTTGCTTTGTTGAGCTCTACAACTAACAAAATAAATGAAAATACTTAATGCATACACTATTTATTTGTCTATATACATGTCAGTATGTAAGCTTTAAAATTGCTCTGGTGGTTTATTCTAACCCTGAATAGTCTGCAGACTTCCCAAAGGATTTATTAATTCTCACTTTCAGAAAGGTAGGTCTTTCAGTGATCTAAATACTTTCTAGAAGAGTGGCAATTATTTTTGGATGTGCAATCATTTTGTGGTTTTCTTTTAAAAAATATTACTGAAATTTAGATCCTTTTGGGTGAGCAGGATGGTAGTGGTAGGATAAGAATATCTGATGTTAATAGGAGCAGTGTGCTCTGCAGCCTTGTATGAAGTAGTGACATTCACCACAACACAAGTTATGTTTTATTTTCTATGTGCCAACAAATTTGCCACTAGATTTCATAATAAAGAAACCTATACTACTGATTACACAGCCTTTGGAGAAGACTGCACTATGCTTTTATCTTGCTGATACTGTCCAAGTCATTAAGTTACCATAAACTGTTGGGATGCATCTTGTTTACATCTGTTTTTTTAGGAAAACACACTGGCCACTAGAGTTCCACTTGTAAGACTTCACTGTGTGCATGACTGTAACTTTCTTTTAGCTGGAACAACAAATCTGTTTGTCACTGATCCCCCCTCATCGCGGACACCTTCCTTCGTACACAGACAGGCACTGTCACTGCGTTCTTAGGAGGTAGCAACACTGCTGACTTTTCAGGTAGTAGTGTTTCTGCCATGAAAGAAAATTCTCACTGCTTGAAGAGAAATCCTATGTACACATCGTTAGTGGCTTTAAGCAAGGGTATGACCTTGGTTTTCCCCAATCAGTGGAAATATATTGAATTCAGATGATGTTTTTATGAAGTAACACATTAGCAGTAATTTATTTAGCACAAAAGATCCTGATTTTGTGTTCTGTGCAATGTGAGAAACAATGATGCTCTTCTCTCCCTGCACTGCTTGAGTGGGTAACCCCAAATTGTTGTTGGGTTCTTGCTCATCTTCCCCTTTAGAGAAGTGTTTCTGTGGATCACAGAGTAACATCCTTGGGGATGAATTTATAGAGAATGGTTCTCTTGGTGTGGAATTTCACAGGCGTAGATTTCAGCATAACTAACCAAAACTTCTCCTATGCCTGAAATCTCAGAAGGGGGCAACGCTTTTACTGTCTGTTTAAAATTGAAATGTAACTCTTGTTTCAATACAATGGGAATTTCATCAATAAGGAAAGAAAAGCAAGGTGTTTGGGCAGAGTCTTTGGCAGCCATTTCAAAAACAAGACAATAATTCATCTCTTAAGAGGTAACACTCTTCTGGTGAGCACATCAACATCTCCTGGTAATTTGACACGGCTAACAGCTTCCAAAGTGTTTCATACACTGGCTGGAGGAAGAAGCATAAATTCCTGAATTGAAACTTCCTTTCAGCAAATCAGATTTGCTCCTCCCAATAAAACTGTCTGATCTTACGTATTGGGCTAAGTTGAGGATCCCTGAGTAAGCCAGACATGGGTTTCACAGTTGAAACTTCATATCCCAGCACAACCTATTGTGGAAGAACACAAATATTTTCATTAAGTTGGATGGCAATAAAACCCGGGATGGAAAGATTTCTTTCACCAGCATCTAGACATTGCTTGATATATTTCTTATTTCTCTCTCAGTAGCTAAGGGTGAACAGTAAAGATTTTAAGACTGTAAGATTTTAAAGTATAGATTATGTGCAAAATTATGTTGTTTTCATGCTTGGGTTCTGGTGATAAAGTAGGAAAAAATCCACAATATAGTTTTATAGATTATATTTCTAAGAATGTTATTGACATGTATGTAAAGTTGTGGTAGATAGAGAGGAAAATCTGACACGTCGGGAACCACGGTGTTGTGAGGAAGGAGCTTGGAGTTCATGCTTGGATATTCACTTGCTTTTGTGTTCTGCAGTGAGATATGTGGCAGCTCTGCAGTCTGTCCAGCTCTGACTTGCTCTTAGTAAAAATATTTAATGGAAGATATTGATTCCTTTTATATCATTTGATAAAGAAATCCCTGTTTGAGTACTAGATGGTCTGTGTGTATTAAAAAAAAAATAAACCAGCTGGGATATTGTTAGTGAATTTACCTTTCTGGAAGTTGTCACTTCCAGCAGTGGAAATGGGAGAAGGATGAGGGAGTGGACAGCTCAAACTGTGACAAATAACGTGAATTATCATTCTTAGCTGCATGTCTGCAAAAAAGGAGGCTGGATCCTTGCTAACAAGGTAAACTAAATATCTTTTAAGTGTTGTATTTTGAACCTGTAATTCTGTTTTCCCCGATGTGAGATGAATTTCCTGGAAATAGTTATGGAAACAGGACCTGGCAGCGACCAGCTGATAGTCATTCCTAAAACGTGAAAATCTATACGATTTCAATTTATACTGTAGCCCTTCTGGCCTTTATTCAGAAAGTTACATGAAGGAGAAACCACAGGTCTGTTCCAGTAATAGCAAATCGCTGTTTGTGTCAGCGGAAGAAAGTAGCACTGGAGTTATGTATGATAAAAAGATTAGAAAATTAGAGACTAAACTGACCATTGACACATTGCTCCAAGGAACGCTCCAAATTTGTTGTCCTGTAGTGCAGAACAAAAGGAGGACAAGAAACATGTTGGAATGGAAGAAAGTGGAGGACAGAATGTATTGATGGGAGATTTGGAGAAAAGAAAAAAAAACAACTGTGTGGTATCAGAAGCAGGGGCTGGAGTTACCCTTTCGTATACATACTCTGGTCCCACTTGAGAACATCTGTAGAGAAACCAGATGCCTCCAGCCTTTCTGCTGAAGTAGTAGGAATTATTTGGAACCAAGGGTGTCTATGTAGACTTATTTTCCGTGCTCACTTCTACCTTATCATATGTAACAAATATGCATACGTATGTTTATGTTCATGTGTTTAATTTAGAAATCAGTTTCATTTCTTCCAATATTTCTATATTTCATTTAACTCATTCCTTTTTTTCCCTTTCTTTTCCATTTTGATGTTAAACCATCTATTCTATTGCAGATGCTCTTCTCCATGTCTTGATCATGACAACAGCAGGTGAACTTCTGCCTAATTTCTTTCTTTAATCCATTGCACTTCTCACCCACCCGATTTATCCTCCTCTTACCTGGCTTCAGAATGCTTTACTGTTTTGATAGTGCACGTTAGCCGAGAGGAAGATAAAATCTACACTGAGTGGCAGTACTCACTACACGGGGCCCTGTTTCTCTTACACAGCAAGTGTCCACTTTCTCCCATCTGCTGTATCCTCTGTAAGAGGTGAATACGGGACACTAATCTCACTTTATAGAAAGAATATAGCAGAGCCATTCCAAATTGTGCCGCAGACCCAGTGTACTTAACTCTTTGTGACAGATGCGTTTTTGGTGTGACCTTGGTTAATCAGTGCTTGAATGGCTCACACGTTGCATCCTGCACAGAACACCTGAAGCTCAGCCTTCCCAAAGGAGATTATCTTCACTTGGCAAACCCAGTGTTTATTGGCACAGTAACTCTTCACCTCTGTTAACATAACCATAGAAAGGGGAAAATCGGCTAAAATATTCAGCTGGGCAAAATTATTAAGTGGCTAAATAAACCCACAGACTACAACCCCCTATTTCTGGGTGGTATCAGTCAATCTCTGTAGCTGGCTAATGCAGCAAAGAGAACGTGACCGTGAGTTGATCCTCTAGTGGTTTCCTGTGTAGGATCATGTTTTTTGTCCTCCTGGAATGTGCCTGTTGCCTGGTTGATGTACGGCACAGTTGCAGCCTGATGGAAAGCACACAGAGATAGTTGAATGACTTGCTGTTGGGATTCAGCAGGAGTTGGATCAAGGCCTTTTTCCTTAATTCTAAGCTCTCTATCAGATTTCCTCCTCCAGCTGAATCCTTCCCAATGGCTGAAGCACCCTGAGTGTTTGTTTCTGCATCTCCACACTGTGACTAACACTGAATGCTGCTATCTCCTCGTTTCCCACTTTCTTTTAAAAATTAAGATAACGTACACAGAAAAGTTCTTAAATATCTACAATGGATGTGCTCGGGTTGGAGCTTTTCATTGTTCCCTGCTTCCCGATGACAGCATGTGTGCCTGCCTGAGCTGGTTTGAAAGAACGATCGATCGTACCTGAGTGGATCGTATGAAATTGGTGGTGAATTGATTTTGCCCCTCCTGGTTCTGTGCGCTCAAGGAGCTGTTGCTTGTTCTCAGAAGCCGCTCACGGTGCTAGGTTTGCATGGCTCTCCAGGTGATTCTGCAGAGTGAGGAGTGCGTTTGAGTGCTGACACGCTTGCCCTTCTGCAGAGCTTTTTACGGAACAGAGTTTCTTCACAAATCACGTGATGAGGACCCTCTGGTGTCGACACATTTTTATTTTATTTGTTCATCTTTCTATTGTCTTTCAAATGAGTGTAGATGGAACAAACCCAAATTAATTCAAAATGAATAAATAACTCAGGTTCAGGTTGGAAATACCAATATTTCATGAAAATACACACCTTTTTGGCCCTTGTATGGTGGTTAACTGCAATGCTTAGATATTGTCTGTGTTCCGCTCAAATGGAGCCATAAGAAAACCCAGAAGAAGGCATGGAAATAGCCTGAGTTTGGAGCTTTTTATGTATGTCCTCAAGCAGAAGGATGTTGTAGCTAGAGCTGTTTGATAGAGTTACCTTTCATATGGCAAGTAGGTAGTTTTTAATTGCTCTGAAGCATGAAATAACCTAACTGATGAGTGAGAATTGCTAAATTAGAGGAGGGGGGAAGACGCTGGATCTAGCTGCCAACCACGAGTTTAACAAGCACGTATAGACTCCCCTGCGCTCTGCAACTTATTTCTAGAGAAGAATTGCTTTTGCTCTATATTTTTTCTTTAACAAAAATGAAACCCCGATTTCCCCTTCGTTTTCATTAAAAGAGAGAAGGCAGTGGGTTCCCCGCGCTGACCTGGTGTCATTGATTGGGCTGTTACATTGGACTGACTCCTTGCTGGTTCTCACACACGCTCAGCACCGATCCTGTTTGCATGTGTTTGTCCTGGGAAGGGCTTCTAAAACTTGTTCTGAAATAGTCTTCTGCTGATGGAAAGTACGTGTAATTTTTGTGCACTGCTTTATCCATCGGTTCACTTATTTTGGCCACCTTTGTTTTAAATGGCTCTCAAGAATATTTCCCTACTTATCAACTGTCCAAAGTTTTCTCCTATTCATATTATTTTCCCTCTCCTCAGTCTTACTTCATTGCTCCTGACCCAAGTTAGTCTCTCTGCAAAGTTTTCCTTCCCCTAATGTGCTGGTTTTAACCCCTTTGGAAAACTGTTGCTATTATATCTACGTGGAGTTCCAGAAAGTTATTTTTGTTTATTTTACATTTTTAATATTATAATAAATCATCATATAAACGTGTAAAGAACATTATCAAGCCTAATATTTTTAAGGTGCCTTTCTTCTCTTCTTCTAGTGATAACCTGAAAGAGCCTTTTGATTCCATTTAATCCCTTTAATCAACATATTTCTTTCTGTCTTTCCTTCTTTCTGTCTTTCTTTCCCTTGAACTCTTCACAGCCATTTGTTTCTCTTTTATAAGCTCTCTCTTCATTATTCGCTGCACGTAGATGGTTGGTAGTGCTCATAGTAGTGTTTCTTGCAGTTGGAGCACAGGTTTGGTGACTGATGGGAATGGTTGGACTCAGTGATTTGTGGGTCCTTTCCAACCTAGTGATTCTATGATCTATTCTATGATCCTGTGCCAAAAATCAAGTTTTGCACTGCCCAGTTAGCATGAGTAGAGGGTGCCGCGTGCCCTGTGCAGAAGGGGCATCTTGTCAAGTTTTAAGTCACAGAAGGAGAGACTGGTGCAAGGACTGAGTGGGTGCCTCTTACGGAAGGTTAAGTTTGGGTCTGAAGAGTCTAGAGGGGGCCACAAAGATGGTCTGTGGTCTGGAGCATCTCCCATCCAAGGACAGGCTGAGAGGGTTGGGGTTTGTTCAGCCTGGTGAAGAGAAGGCTCTAAGGAGACCTTAGAGCAGCTTCCAGTGCTGAAAGGGGCTGCAGGAAAGCTGGGGAGGGGCTCTGGATCAGGGAGGGCAGGGACGGGATGAGGGATGAGAGAGGGGAATGGTTTTAAGGTGAAAGAAGAGAGATTGAGATGAGATCATGGGCAGAAATATTTTCCGGTGAGGTTGGGGAGGCCCTGGCCCAGGTTGCCCAGAGCAGCCGTGGCTGCCCCATCCCTGGAGGGGTTCCAGGCCAGGTTGGATGGGGCTTGGAGCCCCTGATCCAGTGGGAGGTGTCCCTGCCCATGGCAGGGGTGGCACTGGATGGGCTTTGAGGTCTCTTCCCACCCAAACCATTCCACCATTCCCTGATTCTTGAGACCCCTTCTAGCCTGGTATGTATGATTCTATGATTTGCTGTCTCTGCGTGCAGTAAGAGCAGCCGCTCCACAGCTAAGCTTCAGGGACTATATATGACATTAGGGTTATTCATATGCATATTAGGTATCATTTTCTTTTTGACTATGGCATTTATAATGAAAAGGTACGACTTCCTAGAGCGATGGCTTCATCTGCCAGCTATTCTTGCTAGTTTTGTTTGGAATACAATCTCTTCCTGTCATCTCATTCTTTTCACTTAACAACAACAGGGTAAAAAGGAACATTAGGGAGAGGGTAAATAACGTGTCTGTGTGTGGGCAACAACATAGTGGATTCGTGTTTTACATTTCCTTTCTATTAGTCATACAGATTTTTTTCCCCTTTCCTAAAAGCACATTTCACAAAGCGTGTCTGATGTCATGCATTAGTTTTGCTGGTATTGTGTTTATTGATCCACATATTCCAAATGGCAAAACTGTTCCTGTCCTGGATCAGTAATGTCACCATCCAGATGCCCTATAGTGTAGCAAATAAGCAGAAAACCAGGCTGCTATGATTTAGAAAATGCTTTGTTATGAAGTATTTGTCCTTGGACAATTCTGTGTTTGCCTAGATTTACTGTGCAGCACTTGAAGGGCACTTGCAGTTTCTGACTCATTGAGAAGTTGCAGAACCCATCAGGAATTGCCTGTTTCACCTGGGCGTCTGATTCAGAGTCACAGCACAAATCCCTTTTTTGGTTTTCTCTGAGATGAACAGTCCTGCTTGCTAGGTTGTGTCTCATTATTTAGTAAATGTATTAGGTCATCTTTATGCTAGAAAGCTGGGTTTACAGTCAAGTGCAATGTCCTACTGTTTTAATTTTAACCATTTTTATCTCTGCCACCTTCCAATGGTCCTTCTCTTTTCCTGTTTTTCCACTGTTGGAGCACTAGTTGGTTTCAGCGATAGACCATTACAGACCCTGTGATAGATTCACTGGCAGACCTTGCTCTGGCTCACCAGGCACATTCCAGAAACATTAACTGCAAGAAAGAGGTACAGCCTGAACACACAGAGAGATCCTGTTCCATCTTGAGTACTGACTAGAGATGCGTGCTGCGCTCTGTCTGTGTTGGATCTGTGTTAGCTCCCAAGTTTTGGAGGTGCAGGAATGCAGGGCTCTGGCTGGGTGTGAGGGGAGTTTGATACGGATGGTCAAAATCAAAGACTGCTCCTGCAGAAGGTGATCCTGCTGTTGGGAAGTGTATGATCTTGAGTATTACATCAATAATGAAAATAGTTGAGTCCTAAAAATTGTATTCGTGACAGCTTGCACAATGAAAAATGTGAATGTTAATGAATAAGTGCACTCATTAACTTCTGGTAGGTGTGGGGGTGACGTTTCCATTGCTCATAGTATTAGCATCAAAATGTGAAACTCCTTCTCCAGCACTCAGTGATATTAACCACCTCTAACACACCTTTTATAATGGAGACCTGGGTTGATGACACTGAAACATAACTCAGAACCACTCTGATAACGCTGCTTCGTGAAGTTAAACAGCAGTGCAGGCCATAGAGAGTTATTACAAGTGAGTGTTTAGTAGCTCTTAAGCTCTGCTTTCATTTGTGCTTTAAGATGTATAACGTGTGTATTTTGTGAAGGGAGCTCCCAGTTTTCTCAGTTAATCCCCAGCGAATCAAAGCTGTAAAATGTTTTCATTTTCTTTTTTTCCCCCCTTGTTAAAACCACAGAAACACCAACCTCTAAGGAATGAGATAATGATTGTACTCCCCAGACTTTTACACTAAACAAAACCTAGAGGTATATGAATGGCAGTAGAATAGGAGACTGCATGTGTGAGACAGACCGGCATCCGTGGTGCATGGAGTGCTTCGGACTGGCGCTTGTGGCTCCTTCCCATCATCCATTGTTCTGACTTGCACGGTGTGTTGAGTGTCGTGTTCTTACAGCATGTGGAATTTCTCGTAGCTGTGTGGACAATGAATGGATGCAATGGTTGTTGCACAGAACGGTCAAGGGGACGGTACAAACCCACCTGTATTTGTGACTCATGTTATAAGGGCTTTTCTCTATTGCAGGTCTTTCAGTAGCATTTCTGCGACTCCCCATGTGATGATTCTGTTTTAGTGGGTAGCATTAGGCCTGATACTGTTCCGCCTCATCTCTTATTTTCACTTCCAGCAACCCGACATTCCCATCCCACATCGGGCATGATCCTAAGTCATAAACGAGTAAAAATCCCCAAAGTTCTATACCTTTGCCAAGAGTGTCCCCAGTCTTTGTAACAAATCTTTCCAAATCTACCTGCCGGTTAGAGATGGAACTATAAAAAGTTCAGCATTAAAGCAATTCTATGAAATGTTTTTCTCCCTTTTAAAGAAAAAGAAACAAATAAGATCATTTACCTGATGCTAGAAGGAGGCTTCCTGTTAGATGGCTTTCAGCATCTGGAAGTTTTCCATTGCTGTACAAAGTAACACAGAAAATCAAAAATCCATAAACAAACCCATTATCTCACCAAAATCCAAAACTATCTTCAAACAATAATGCTGTGTTGGGTTTTTCATATAAATAGTTGTTAGCTCCACTGACGTATTATGAGCTCCACTCCAGAATGAAATTTAATTTTTATTTTTAAATCCAAACCGTTTTTTGTTAGAAATTATAGTTTATCAAATAACTAGAAAATTATATAGACAACCAAAAAAAAAACCCCCAGTAACCTTTCCAATCAGAATTGGCTTTATTTTTTTCAATTATAAATTATTTCCTTTAATGAGATGTACTTGCTTGTAAAGTATTTAAAGAGTGCCAGCTTTACAATACAGAGAGAGAGTGATCTTTGCACTGGGCTCTGTCTTTAACAGGCACCCACATGTGCGCTCATGTTTGTTAGTGCCTGCTGGTGGTTTTACCAACAGTGGCGCTGTGAAATAAGGCTTCCTGTGAACTAAAAACTCAGATAGCAGATGTCAGCTAATAAACGTCAATTTATAAATAATATATGTTAATACATGTCAATTAAAATCCATTAATAAATGATCTTAGCATGATTTGGTGCTTCCCATGGGAGAAAGGCTTTTTTAATTGAACATCTTACAAAAGAGCTGTATTTACATATGGAATGTGTTACCTGTGTGGAACAGAAGCAAAGGGATTTCTTTATGCTTTGTGTCTGATTTTTCTTCCCTGATTTTCCAGCTTCCTAGTTAGTTTCATGGTGGATGCTCGTGGAGGCGCCATGAGAGGCTGCAGACATAATGGACTCCGCATCATTATTCCTCCGCGGAAATGCACTGCTCCGACCCGAGTGACGTGCCGGCTGGTGAAACGCCACCGACTGGCCACCATGCCTCCCATGGTGGAAGGCGAGGGGCTGGCCAGCCGCCTGATCGAAGTTGGACCTTCTGGTGCTCAGTTCCTTGGGTAAGAGGTTCCATATGGCCTAGAGGAAAACGCTCGGTCTATTTTCTATTCGTTTGCAAGTTGCACTGAAACGGTTCCTTTTGTCCAAACTTGAACAGAAAAAGATGTTGGTAACATATGGTAACAGACCATTGTCTGTTGTGTGAAATACAGTTTTAGTTAATGATTCAGAAAGCTTTTACACCTTTTCCTTTGAAAATGGATATTGCAACCACTAGTACTAAGGTTAATGTGCTTCCTCTGATATAATTTTTACTCAGTGTTGTGACGTTATAGTGGGAAAAGACCCTCCTGCATCCAGAAAAGGCAGATCACGCTATATTTAAATAACCTACATACGAGGTGTGAGTAGCACAGCACTGATCTACAGCCCAAATGGAAACCTGCTACAGATACAGCACAAGTTACGGCTGCTATTTTAGGCTTGCCTTGTGTTCCCAGTAATCTGGACTATCAGGGAAGCACAGTGCTTTTGAGTTTTCTGGGGCTGAAATTGCTAAATTAAGCAATAGGACAGTCCCTGGATTTTTTTTTTTGCTGTTTCTTTTGTCCTGTGCTGCAGACACGTAGAAAGATTGGATTTGTGTCTGCTGCTGAGCTTGATTTAGCAATTTTCAGCTGAAAGCAGCAGTTATCCACACCTTTCTTTATTTGTTTTACCAGCTGTTCTGCCTATCAGCTGTGGCATCCAAAGGTGGATGATGGAAGGAACCCCTTCTGTTGCAGTAAATGGCTTCATTCTCAGCCTGTAAAAACAGGGACTCTAAACAGTTTAAACCCATTCTGAAGCAAATCAGTTGCTCTAAAACCCTATTATACAGGGTAGTCATCAGCGCCACTACCTTCATTACTACTTTTTCTAAAATATGGAGCTTAGGGAGAGAAAAATTGTTTTCCTACTGCTTTGATGTGGAGTGGGAAGGGAGAGCATTCCCAAGGCACGTTTTGGCTACTTCACTGTTGCTCTAATCTGGTAAAGAAGCAAGAGCAGGTCTGAAACACTGCGAGTGTGATGCTGAGAGTGAGCCAACTGTTCCTTTTGACAGACACGTACCTCTTAATATCACAGGCAACAGCAAACCAGCTGGTTAATCAGATGCTTTGCACCATTCCTTTTCCCATCTTGGCAACTTCTCAAGAGCAGCAGAATGAAATCTGAAGTGCAGGAGAAATATTGTGCTGTCACATTCAGCCTTCCCATTACCTTTGTCACACACAAATAGGTCTTAAGTATGTCTCCCATTTCCTTTTTAATGGTTCCTCTATCCCATGAGAGTGTCTCACCTGAAAGGCGAGGACGTAGCACAGTTGTATTCATTCTCGGATCTTCGTGCCCTTTCTGCAGGTGTTTTTCTAGGTGTTGTACTGGCAGTGAAGTCAGGGAATCACTGTACTGTTTGCAGAGATGCTCTCTGAGGTCCAGCTCCGGTTCCCATCGAGTTCACTGCCAAAACTCCTGTAAGCAAGCAAAGATCCTAAATTAAGTTAAGTAGTTTAGTGATTCTGATCACCAAATGGCCATCGCTAGGACGGAACCTTGTTCGGTGTAGAGCCTAATTCCACTCTGTGGACCAGACAGTGGCACTGGCGTTCTGGCACAAAAAATACATAAAGTTTATTTATGTTCTTTCTTTCACTGCTGCTTTGGATGTACTCAGTAAACTTCATCTGCCTACGGCTCCTCCCCCACTTAATGAGGGAGAAAGCTTGGTCAGCCGAATCCTTCAGCTGGGGCCTCCTGGGACCAAATTCCTTGGGTAGGAGAGACTTGACACAAATTGATGGATGCTGACCTCCCCATTCTTCTCCTCCTTCTGCGATATGTTTTTTTATGTCATTATGCCCATGATACTGTCCCTTTCTATCATTTGGAATTTGTACACCCAACCCTTAGTGGACCATTTTTCAACCCTTGTGGTATGTGGTTTTGTTTTGGTGGTATGTTTGTATCTTTTTCTTAAAGTACCGTGGCCTTCACTTTTGTTTTGGCATGAAATCTCTTCCTAGTTTCGTGCTTGGTGTCTGTAGCAAAGCAACCTGGATCGGGACAAATAAAAAAAGGAATCTACTGTAAATTGTAAGATGCTTTTTGTATCAAGTACTGATTAATCACTTAAGTTATTTATGTTGGATACCACCAGTATAATAGAACGCGACACTTACTATGTACATGGTGACCTGTGTGAGTCCTCTGAGAAGTGTATGTACAAATATATTTGTATTTTCTCTTATTTCTAAGAGTTTGTATATGTATATATAAATATAGATATATGTACACGTGTTGTGTATGTGTGTATTTATATGGACACATACACCGATACCTGCATTGACATCTGCTTGCAAGGCAACAAGGCAAATTCTTATCTCCTATACTGAAATAGATGAGCTCCTCACACCTCCTTTATCTCTCCCGGAGTGTAAATCAGGAATAAATTCATTGGAATACGCAGAATTACGATGAAGTAAAATTGGCACAGGATGCGATCGCCCCCAGATTGCAATGAAATTATTCTGATTTGCACAAGTGAGATCAGAATTTGTCCCGTATACGTTACAGTAGATTCTCTTTGAAATGAAGTTGCACAGGTTAACCCAGACAGTAGTGACAACCAAAACGAGCTTGAGTTCTTTATGAATTTGCAAAACAATTACCAAATTTCTTGCTATTATCCTACCAATATCATTCACACTGTGGAAAGAGGTGAATGCACTTTTTAATCTGTCCTTTAGTTTCTGTGTCCCTGTAAAAATCTGATGTGTGTTAGTGACCTACTAATTTAGGACTGTGCCGAAGTATTCCAGTGATGTAGGTAGGATTCCAGGTCACTTTGTACCAGACTGAATAGAGTTGCTGTTAATCCTGTTTCTTCCTCTCTCCCGTGTGCATTTAATGCGTGTGTTGCTGTGCCAGGCCTGTGATTGTGGAGATTCCCCACTTTGCTGCTCTGCGTGGGAAAGAGAGAGAGCTGGTGATCCTGCGCAGTGAGAACGGGGACAGCTGGAAGGAGCACTTCTGTGAATACACCGAGGACGAACTCAACGAAATCCTGAATGGGATGGATGAAGGTATCTGGCGTGACTTTGGTTTTTATGCTGCCTCCTGCATTACTTCTGTAATGGGGGCTCATAGCTTCGTACCATTTATTCTATTTAGCACCTCACGTTTGCTCCACTGTAGGATTTCTGGCACTTCATTCCTTAGATATTTCATTTCAGTCACGATGGAGCATAATCCTGCTCCCAGTACAGGAGCCGGCAGAATCGCTGCGCTACTTGCGCTCACTCCCCTTGTGTGTTCTGCCCACACAGTGCGACAAAACAAAACCCATCATCATGAAATTGAGAACAGATGCTAGATATTTGTTTTCTACTGCTCCTTCTCGTAGCGTTAAACGAAAAGCTTCCATAGCAAACACCTTTCCAAAACAAAGTAATTATCATACTAATCCTTTCTGTGCAGCTACATCCGTGGGAGGGAATGTCAGTCATGGGTACTCTTGCTATCTGACAGAACAGAATGGCCTCGGGCTGTTTAGGATCTGCACAATTTGTTTTTAATTTTGACAGCTTTTTTTTTTTTTAAAAAAAAAAAGACCCCAAAGTAAACAGGTAAGTCACATATGTAAAGCTGAACTTATACTTGATCCCTTTTGGATCTGGAGTTTAGTTCCCTTGCTGCTACTCCAGGCCATAGTGTCAATGTGTGAGGTAGAAAGGGTCTTAAACACCTGCCCCTTGCTTGTTGGCCTGCTGGCTTTGTGGATGTCATCAACATGTTCTGAATCTGTTGCCTGAAGCTCCTTTCAGGTACTTGTTCTGTCTGTTTCTTTGTTGATGTCTCTGAGCTGAACTTAAAATCATGTAATGATGGAATTATTTGGGTTGGAAGGGACCTTAAAGCCCATACAATGCCACATCTGCCATGGGCAGGGACACCTCCCACTGGATCAGGGACTCCCAGCCCCATCCAACCTGGCCCTGAACCCCTCCAGGGATGGGGCAGCCACCACTGCTCTGGGCAACCTGGGCCAGGGCCTCCCCACCCTCACAGGAAACATTTCTTCCCAAGATCTCATCTCAATCTCTCTTCTTTCAGCTTAAAAGCATTCCCCATCATCCTGTCCCTGCCCTCCCTGATTCAGAGCCCCTTCCCAGCTTTCCTGCAGCCCCTTTCAGTACTGGAAGCTGCTTTATGGTTTCCCTTGGAGCCTTCTCTTCCCCAGGCTGAACAAACCCCAACTCTCTGAAAACACTGGGATACATTTCTTTTAGCACACTGACTTCTGGACAAAGTACTTTTGTGAGTTGTAGTGTAACTGTGAAGACCCCGAGTGCATTTTGAAGTTTCTAGAAAACTCCTGTCTTCTGAGCATCTTCTCTTTTGTCCTTAGTACTGGACGCTCCCGAGGAGCTCGAGAAGAAGCGGATCTGCCGCATCATCACCCGAGATTTCCCCCAGTACTTTGCAGTGGTATCTCGGATCAAACAGGACAGCAACCTCATCGGACCGGAGGGAGGCGTGCTGAGCAGCACCGTTGTGCCACAAGTGCAGGCAGTCTTCCCGGAAGGGGCTCTAACCAAACGAATTCGTGTTGGCCTCCAGGTACAATGAAACAATTGCAGGGCTTATCCTTTTTTTTATTTCAGTGTCAAGTCACCATCTTTGAATGGAGAACCAGCCTATCAACTTAATGTGTTATATGCTGTTGTCTAGAATGCTTCCAGTTAAAATACTTAAAAAAAATTCCAACACGCAAAGGTGAAAGCAAGTGTTAAAGCTTTGAGTATTCCAGCTAATTCAGATTCCTGTTAATGATCTATATGATCTTGGGAAAAGCACCTAATTTTGGTGATGCTGGTGATACCAGTGTAGGTGATAGAACAAGTTCTTAAATGCTGTTCTTGAAAAGCATCAGAGAAGTACAAAGGCCTGTAATAACCAGGTCAAATGTAGTTTCTCAGTGCGCAGTAAACCAGCCTAACAGCTTGTGACTGAAAGAGGAGGAAGTCGTTCCCCTAGCCCCTTCCCCTCCTCGTGCCGCAGGCCCCCACAGCTTGGCCTGGCCTGGAGATCGTGCTCGTTGAAATCCCCTGTGAATTGCTGAATTACTGACCTAGCTCAGAGCTGGTCTAAGGAGGAAATAAAAAAAGTTGACAGGGAAATAATTTGCTACTGGCTAAGTGAATTAAATTAATGCTTTTAAAGGGTCTGACAAGCACCAAGAAAGAGGAGAGGAAGATGTGGGAAAGTTGAAAAAGGAAGGCCTCCCCTTGTCATTTGCAGTCAGTTCTGTTTGCATATTCTCATGGGAAATTGTGCCATTTAGCATAAGAAAAATAAGAGTTTTGTGGCGATTCACAAACCCAGTTCTTTACGTGCTCATTAAGCTGATTTCAAGTAACTATTCTGTTATTGTCTTTTGCTTTGAAAAGGCTCAACCTATGCATACGGAACTGATAAAGAAGATTTTAGGCAACAAGGCGACCTTCAGTCCTATAGTCACACTGGAGCCCAGGAGAAGGAAGTTCCATAAACCCATCACGATGACGATTCCCGTCCCCAAGGCCTCCAGTGATGGGATGATGAACGGTTACGGAGGCGACACACCCACTTTAAGGTTACTATGCAGCATAACAGGTAGGATGCAAATTCTAGAGCTTTTAATGTACATCTTGAAATTGTCACTCATTATAGGTTGAGTATCTTTCACTGATGATACACGTGAAAAACTTGGTGAAGACCTGACTGGGATGAAAGGCTGTGAAAATAAACTACTTCCTAAACAATTACGTTAGAGCAGAAATAACATTTCTTATTTGGACTAAGAAGAGATGTGTAATGTAATCATAGACTCTGAGTTAGGTTTTATTTTTTTTAAATTTGTCTTATGGTTTGTTTCTTGAGAACCAACACACCTCTGCCTAGTGTAGCACAGGCATAATCACAACATCATAACATTGTGGAATGGTTTGGGTTGGAAGGGACCTCAAAGCCCATCCAATGCCACATCTGCCATGGGCAGGGACACCTCCCACTGGGTCAGAGGCTCCAAGCCCCATCCAACCTGGCCCTGAACCCCTCCAGGGATGGGGCAGCCACCCCTGCTCTGGGCAACCTGGGCCAGGGCCAGCCCAGCCTCACAAGAAAAGATTTCTGCCTAAGATCTCACCTCAATCTCTGGTCTTTCAGCTTAAAACCCCCTCATCCTGTCCCTGCCCTCCCTGATCCAGAGCCCTTCCCCAGCTCTCCTGTATTCACTTACAGTGCTGCAGAGGAGAATACTGGAGTTAAACCCTTTATACTTACTGTAACTCCAAAGTGATTAGAATCTCATTCAGTCTCAAGAGGCAGAAATGAGTTGTGTGCATTTATCCTGCTTAGAAGTTAGCATCTTTCTTAATTTTCAAACTGCTTTAAAATTCTAACTCCATGTAGGATGCGTTACCCATGCAGATGTGCCAAGCAACCACTCTATAGAACAGAGGCTTTTACAGTTTCACGATACCAAGGTGTTAGGTAGCTGCTGGAATATCAGAAACAACATCTGGTCAACAAAGAAGTATTTGCCTTTCCAAAAGAGTGAAACAGTGCTCATTTAAATAGAGGAGAGTGGTTTTCACTGTAAAAAGGAATTTAAATAATCTTCACGGAGTACAGTAAAACTGCAAAGATCCTCTAGAAAACTTCACAGGGAAAACTGCTTCCAAGAATGTTTCACCAAAAGGAGAAAAGCGAAGTTGCCTGAAAACTAGTATTCATCTATAGATACAGCTTGGTTTAAGGTTTGCATCAAGACTGTGCTGCCTTCTCAAATGGGCATCTAACAGGTCAGCTGTCTGTGAGAGCAGAGGCAGACACACATGCTGATTTAACCCTAGTTAAGTGGCCTAATTTTTCCTTTAGTTCCTCACATGTACTTTATAAGCATTCCTAACTGCTGTTAGGAATAAACACTCCTCTTTTCTGTAAGCTCGCAGGGCGTTTCAGGTCACTGGAAACCCAACTGGACACTGTTTTCCCCAAGGTGAGGCAGGGGAACAGCTTGAAAACGCAGGTGGAAGGTGACAGGTTTCACCCACGTTTTCAGCCGCATGGGCCAAATAGGAAGCTGGCAACGTCCTAAAATACCTAAAGGATGTGACATTATCCTTGTGTCCCAAGTGTAACAATGTAGGTTTAACTGCCCTATTTCTGGGCCCATTTTGTTCTGCGCATGTGAATAGTCCAAAACGAACAAAAGAAATTTCTAATACGTAAAATTCTACCCTTTGAACATTTCTGGAGCTGTTCTACAGGGCTCCTCATTTGGAAATCATTTGGCTGCTTTGTTTTCTCAGGGAAAACCCTTGCAGTCCTGTCATCACTAGTGGAATAACGTGGACCTAAGGAAAAGGCGTGCCTGGGATTGTTACTGGTTTCACAGCAATTAAAAGCTCATAAGAATGTAAAATACTTCTTAGATTCAAGAAAGTTGCAGAGCAGTTTGATTTTAATGTTCTTTAAAACCTCTGTCGTTCCAGGAGGAACCACCCCTGCCCAATGGGAAGACATCACTGGAACAACGCCACTGACGTTTGTTAATGAATGCGTTTCCTTCACAACAAACGTGTCTGCCAGGTACCTACACAACACCACACGAGTTTTACAAAGCCTTTTTCAAGTGCATGTCTTTTCTCAACAAATATTTCCTTGAAACTATTTTAGTTGACATAGTGGAAGGAACATAGACATTCTGTGAAGCAAGTGGTGAGGTATTTTGGAAGTCGTGAGCCTCCCAGCCAAGACAAATGATGAACAAGAGCTGTAAGCACTCCAGTCTGTACCAGCAGGAAGAAACTGATGTTGTTCTCATTTTTACCTCAGATCCCAGGAATAAATTTAACAATCAGCTGATTTTTTGCTATAGTCACCTGACAGACAGTTCAATTTTCAGGTATTTAAAGAAAATCTGGTTTCATTTTCATCTCCCAGATGCAGAAATATGCAAAATTCCATGGAAACAGATATCCCCAATTAGGGTAGCTCATTCTGCATCTTGCATCCAGAATATCCAGCAAATGAGAAATGAAGCAGAAAGGCCTGTAGGTGTACCAGGCCGTGATGTAGGAGAATTTTCTCCAACCTCTGTTCCTGCTGAGATTCAATTGTTTTTCTGCAAACAGAATTTCATATTAAATATATATATGTATGTATGTCACAGAAATGCTCGAAAATCTCCTCTGTCACAGGAGATGCAGTCCATGACCTGGAAAGTATTACATTTAGTGTGTGCAGTCTAGCAAACAATTAGAAAAATCTTGGGTAACTTGCCCATGAAAATCAATGAGTTTCCTTCAGTGCAAACCTCCTGTGTCCAGAGCAGGTGTTACTATGAGATCAGGTTTGCTATTTAATGAAATAATTTATTAAATGTGAAAGTAAGTGCAGTTCTCGCAGTCCAACCTACGGTATAATGTTAGGCAAAATCAAGTATTGGTTTTCTGTCCTGTCTCAGTTTGGAAATGCCTTTCTTCCCATGAAGCTGGATGCTTTGCTTACGTGCTATTTCTTTTCAGTTCAAGTAAATGTTTTTCTTTCACAGCCACCACAAGAGGGAGACCTCTAAGTGTGGTTTTGCTCCCATCTGCCAGCTGCAGTTTTCTGCTTGAAGGGCTAAATTAAAGATTAAGTTAAAGAACCAGGTGTGGAGACAAGATGCAGAGTTTAAGAGGAACTACAGTCTGTATTTGTAGTAAATGTTTCCTGATCCCAATGATGACGTTTAAATTGATGACTGTTGTTACTGTTCTGTGGCATAGGCAGGGTCCTGTGTAGAGATTTTAATGGGTTCTACTTCTTTTTAATCTAAGTGAATGTCCAACAGCTGCCTTTAACTCAAACATGACTTTAAATGCTGTTAAAGTTAGACGATGTGATTTTTCGTGTAGTTATGGTCAGAGAATTGATTAGCTTCTTGCTGAAGGACAGGCTGACTTGAATGTCTTCACTCATGCCTGGTTTAAAGTGCATCTACCTTTATGCCTTGCTAAGAATCAGCTTATTCCTGACTGTTAGTTACTCACAGTAACTCATTTATGTCTTGTTAAATCATTAATGATGGAGAACAATTTCCCCATTCATAAAACTAACATGAGCTTGGGAATATATTTATCTGAAATGGATGTGAATTAACCTGCAGATTTTGAAGCAGAGCTGCTTTCCATTTCCCAAGCTGCAGCTTCTTAAAAAAATGTAGTGTCTGTCATCATTGGAGCATGGTGCTTTCCCAGAGGATACAGCCTCTCCAGTTTGAGTCCAGCACAGCATAAATCTCCCACCCACGAAAAATATGCAGAGCCTGTATGCCCCAAATGTGCTTTCTCCCTTTTAAATGTCATCAGCAGGTTGGTTTTTTTAGCCAGTGTGTTTGATAGAAGCTTTAAAGGTGAGCACAGTGTGAAACTCCCCATTGTTCAACCTGCAGATGAGTAAGACCAGAGAAATCACATTTGAAAGGTGCGCTTTGTGGGTTATAACACCATGTAATCTACAGTAAGTAACGAGCACCCTGTAGATTAGATCAGCTTTTGAGGTGTTCTTGACCTCTTATGACTTCAGTCTTCATCCTACGAGTGTCAAACTCCGATGTGCTTTTCACCCACACAGTGAGTTCTGCCATTACATTTGGGAGTAGAAGTAAAATTACTTTAAATGAAGGTTGTTGTTACCTTTGCAAAATAACAATTCGATCATCTTGACAAAGGGATAAGGAGAAGAGACAATGAACCTGAAATGAAGTGGCAGTGACGTTGGTGCTGGTCTCATCTCCCAAGTGACAGGCGATAGGACAAGAGGAAATGGCCTCAAGATGCGCCAGGGGAGGGTTAGATTGGATATTAGGAAAAATTTCTTTTCTGACAGAGCGTGGAAGCCCTGCAGAGGCCGCCCAGGGCAGAAGTGGGGTCCCCATCCTTGGAGGGGTTCAAACTGCTGTCCATAACACAGCATGGTAGAAACAGCAATGAAAAGTGGGTCAGTGGTGATCATGGCTCTGTGAGGCAAGAGCAGAAGGGACTGGATGTGGACACGTCTGCTTTCAGGGTCTTCAACATATACCATGGCTCAGATCTAGAAATACAGGTACTGCTGCATTCCTACCAGGTTTGTTTTCAGCTTCCAGCTGAGCGAGATCGTATCAGAAAGGCAAATAATGGCCTGGATATTGTGCAGCAGGAGGCTCTGTGGAGGCTTTTCCTCAGGTATTTAGGAGAGTACGTTCAGGTCCAGATGTTTTCCCTGCTGATCTTGCTTCATGCTCCTAAATGCACAGGGGGAACCATGAGCACTCTTAGCCCGTGCTTCCCAAATGCTAACCAGTCTTTTCCTTTATTCTGACTTGTCATATCCCACATGGGAAACCACATAATTTTTTGCTTAAATCTTTCTGTGCTGGTTACACAACTCTTCATTTTCTTTTACAGGTTCTGGTTGATAGACTGTCGACAGACACAAGAATCTGTTACTTTTGCATCCCAAGTGTACAGAGAGATTATCTGCGTCCCCTACATGGCCAAATTTGTGGTGTTTGCCAAATCACACGACCCCATCGAAGCACGATTAAGATGTTTTTGCATGACAGACGACAAGGTGGATAAAACTCTAGAACAACAAGAAAACTTTGCTGAAGTTGCCAGAAGCAGGGATGTAGAGGTACCGAACTACTTTTCTCCTTTTTCTGTTTTTAATTTAGTATTTTCTGCCTTCCATCTACCACAAATGGGATTCAGATGGGACATCCAGTGTGTTCTCAGGGCAGTCCTCAGCAATTAAAGACACAGGTAGCAGGAACCTTAAGCTGGATTCAAGGAGATGGCAAATACAGAATGCTCATTTTATCATTTATACTGTCTTGTTATCAAATCAACAGTGTATTCCACCTGGATTTCAACAATCTGAGCTGTTTGCACAGATTTTGGGTAACTGCACATAACAAATCTTGGAAATGCTGACAAGTCCTAGCAATTGAAGAAACTGCTATAGAATTGTGCTTAAGGAGGAATCTAAACAAACTCACTGTGATTTTTTTTTTTTTGCTTGTTTTTCATTCCCAATAGGTATTAGAAGGAAAACCCATCTATGTTGACTGCTTTGGCAATTTGGTGCCGCTAACCAAGAGTGGGCAACATCATATATTCAGTTTTTTTGCTTTCAAAGAAAATCGACTTCCTCTGTTTGTTAAGGTAAGGGAGCTACAGACTGTAGGTTTATTTGTTGTCTGCTTCTGAGTTTACAATAAACTGAGGAGAAGTTCCACATTATTTTATGATAAAATAATAGTTGAAAGAACCAGAGTGGCTACCTAAAATTTAGTCATAAGTAGAACTTTCTGTGCGTGTGGTCTGCATGTGTTCTCATCATTCTTTCAGACATCAAAATGGTACTTCTAGGAATCCTGTTCTCTACCTAATTGTTATTGTTGACAAATTCTCAGCTGTAACCTGATTTTATCCCTTTAGTCTGTATTACTGTTCTATTTTAAACACTTCAGTGTGAGTATTAAAGTGTGTAAAACAAAAGATGCACCAACGAACCTCTGTTTGTCTACAATTAACGAATTCTTTAGCCCTTGCTGTCAACCCACTGCCATAAACACCACGGAGCTCGTCTGCATCATCCATGAGCTCTACAGGCAGCAGCAAGTCATATAAGAAATGCNCAGCTGTAAAAAATATTGTCCTAGATTCACTGCAAAATCTTAAAGTGCGGCATGAGGTGGTGTCTTTTGTAGGCAGAAATGATCAGTATATTCCAGCAAATTTCATCATTCTAAGACTGGGATTTATCGATACAATGAAAAAAGTTTTGCAAAAGAAGAAATTCAAGGTGTAAACCTGCACTGTTTTGAGCTACTCGGCACAACATTTAGTACTAATATTTTGAGCAAAGAGTTATTTCTGATATTGGCATAAATAAGTATTCTTGCCGCATGAGGGAAAATGACTGTTCCTTTTGTCAATTAATGCAAAGACCTTGAGGTTTGGGGACTGTTTCAGTGAAAAAATGGGCATTGTAAGGTCTCACAGAAGCCCAGTCACGCTGGAACGTCTCTGTTCTTTTAAGACTGTGTTTGCAGCAATAGAACTGCCTTCTGTAAGTAAGTTTCTCTTCTCTCGCTTTGATGCACAAATATACCTGTACATACATTTATAAACAGAAAAAAAAGAGAAAATGGGATTGTTTTTGCCTACATGGGCTTTTTCTCTCACATCATCTAGGCTCTTTCTGCTAAATAGTTTCAATCGTAGAGCAAAATAGCAAAATAAAAGGTTAAATGTCTGGACGTTTGCTCCGCCAGGTGCGCGATACCACTCAAGAACCCTGCGGGCGATTATCATTCATGAAGGAGCCAAAATCTACAAGAGGCCTCGTTCATCAAGCCATATGTAATTTAAACATCACTTTACCCATTTACACAAAGGTACCGTGAAATCGTACTGTCCTGATCGATCGTCATCAGCGTTAGAATATAAATGAGAAATGAGGGAGGGCAAAACACTGTTAAAGCTTTGCAGGCAGGTGGTGTAAAGAGGGGTGAGCACCACAAAGGGCTGTCGGTTGGGTTTGGAACTTTTAATGCCAGCGTTCAGAGAGGTCATTGAATAATTCCTGAGGACTTGGAATTACATAAGAGAAGGGAGCCAAAACCCCAGTTTGTGCTAGGCAGCTCCCACAGTCTCATTTGATGCTACACAAGATCCTGCTAAACTTATTTCATGCAGGAAATTAATTGATCCAGACTCTGTTCAGGGGTGAGACAGATCTGGGACTCTGAGTGCCTCCTGGTTCAGTTTTTAGTTTACCAAAGCCTTCCCACAGTGTCCCTGCCGTGCCTGGAGACACCCCTCTGGAGAGTAAGCTTCATGCAGCGTAAGGACAGTGTCTGTTGATCGCATGGTATTCTTGAGGAATGAAGCGCAGAATAACTAAAAATTAATTGTCAGCTTTTTCATTTGCCAACTTTAAAGTTCCTGGGTTTTGGGGTAGCATTTTTAGCTGCTGTGCTTCTCTGTGGTGATAGCAGAGGAGCTCTAGAATTTGGGAAGTTTATAGCAGTGCCCAAAGTATTTCCTTAGAGTAGGTTTTAATGTCAAGGTGCTTTTGATGCTGGCTGTTCTTCCTACATCTGATCAAATCTCTCAAGAATCTACAAGTATGTCGCATCGTGTAAGTGGACTTTCTTCAGAATATTGTTTCTATCAGAACTGAGGGAGAAAATGGTCTGATAGCAGGGGCAGAAGAAGGAGAGGAAAACTCTAGTGTGAGTTATATTCATAAGTAACAAGATTGAGACCACTTGAATTCCCATAAATGAATGGGGCGCCCTTGATTTCTAGTTAAGTGAGATCAGATACGAAGCAGCACTCATTTCCTTAGAAGGAGCTTGTTTAGTGCTGTTCTGTGGTAACTTGGATTTTTACTGTCTTGATATGATTAGGAGCTGTGAGCCTTTTAGGAAAGTATGAGGCTGTTTGCATAAAGTCTTGCCTGTTGGTGTTGTTTATTTTTTAATCAGCATTTTTAGCATGCAATATCATTTTTATTGTAGCATTTTTGTGTAATTTAAAAATAGCACGTCTTTCAACTTTCATTTCAACTTTAAATCGGTAACATAAACTATTTTAAGTATTTATTTGTGCTAATTTATGGGTGCAAAAGCATGTATGGGTACTAAGTTCTGGTACAAATAAGGATCACTAGAAGTCTAACACCCAGAAGCAACTTGTCTGAGTGCAATTTGCTTGATTCTGTAGCCTTGTGTGTTTTAAGCCGACAGTTGAGTTTTGCTGCTTTTTGACGTAAGAAATCAATTGCAGAATCGTACGGCGTTTTCTTGTTTGCTGTTAAATGTTGTCAGGAGTTCTGTTTTCCTACTTTCCTAAAAAAATATGCATTTTGCCTGCTGTGTTTTCCCCTTGTCTTTTTGCATGGCATTTCGGAACTGAAAGGAATCAGAATCCGATCAAGAACAAGAAGAAGAGGTAATGTTGCTCTAACAGCATGTTCTTGCTTACATATAGTACTAAAGCACAACTAACAGATACAGCCCAGAAATCTGTAATGAAACAGGCACATCAGTCATCAGCTCGGTGCTACAAAAACACCAAAGTGCACTTAGAAGGCTCTCGCACAGGCCACTTTTGGAATTTACTGAGTTTAACTCTCCCTGTGTTAAAATTGAAGTTTTACTAATTCAGATGCACTGATGCTGGGGGTGCCTAACAGTTTGTTTTGCTTTTAAAACAATTCTTTGATAATTTAATAGTTATTTTGCTGAAGAATGAGCCATACAAGTGTATTTCTTTGAGCAGTTTTCTCTGCAGCACATAAACGTGGGGAGGGTTTTCTGATTCTGAGAACCATCCCACATCCTTAAATTAATACAGGGTTCAGAACCAGGAAGGGCTGCACTTCACACATCTCATCCATTTGTAACATGCCACAGACCTTACAGATTTCTGAGCTGGATTACTGAAGTCCAGTGCAGAATCAGTTTTAACCCAGAAGGCACAAGTAAGTTTACTTTGGTCCATGGATTGCAGTTCCCTCTTATCAGTGCTGAAAGAGGCTCTGTCAAGTGCAAACATGGCCAAAGTTTTAAGCTGATTCCCTCTATATTTATTCAGAAGGTAACATTTCTCTCAGGTGATCATTCAACTCCTTACAAAAAGTGTGAAATGAATTCTTTCAGCCTTTTTGCTGCTGTTTATGCATTTCCCGGCTGTTTTTAAGAAGTCTCTGCTCTGTTAAAGAAGCGTAAGTGATATTTGAAAATTATTTTTCCAAACGTTGATGACTTCTTGTATATTTATAGAAGAAACAGAAGCAGAAAAAGACAACTTCATTGATGGCTGAGAACACCTTCCCTTTTAAATTACTTTTTTCTTACTTTGTTCATTTTTCTGTTAATAATATTAATTAATCTGCTGACATGATTCCAGACTGATTTGGAGGTGTTTAGATTAAGGGGAATTAAAGTATCCTAGGGACCCGAGGTCACCGTGTAGGGTGGTTGGACTTTTTTGCTTTAGACAGGAGGAAATAAATGAAGAACAATGCCGCAACAAGCCCGGTGATGATACAAACCCCTGGATCCTCTGTACTGCTAGACACGTTTAGAGAAAATATATTGCATATTTTGCATCTGTTATTGACCATAACTGCAGCAAAGTAACCTTTTTTTTCTGTTATTAGAAACATTAAATAAATTAAGCCATGCTTTTACCGTTACCTAAATACATTCAAGTCAATGAATCTGTGTCTTTGCTCATTCAGTGGGTTTGACTCAACCTGTACTACTTCACTAGTGCCTTTATACATATTGATTATATGCAAACTTTTAAATTTCCCTCTTTTTTTCTCTTCCAGGTTGATATGACTTCAGAAAAAAGTAAGATTTTTCTTCTTTTTGGGAAGGGCTACTGTGCATTTTGTATGAAAGATCGTTAAGAATAAAGATAAGCATGAAAGAGAGCTAAGCGTTAACTGCTATTGCTAATATCATCAGTACTTTAAAAACGTAATGAAAACAATTTAATACCAAAGCAGCTATCCTATTAAATGCATTTTAATGTATAAATTAACAAGTAATTAAACCAGTTCATCTAAGCATTTACTTTCCTTTGACATCCCTAGTGATCCCGCTATTGCTATTTTGCTTGTATGGATGCTCATCCCTCCATTGTTTTGTTCCTTTTGTTTGTTGACGCACCTTCTTGCCTCATATTTGAGATTAATGACAGTATCGCTTTTAATGACAGTGTCATACTCTACTATATTTAATTAAACTCATGTAATACAACCATGCAAAAAGCGATACTGTCCAAAGTAATTGTTTAACCCTTCCCTCCCCGCCCCATCCCTTACTGTGGTGAAATACAGCTGTTGGGCTTGGTGCCGGAAACTGAGGGCGAGGGGTTCTCATTTCCAAAGGTTTCCTTCAGCAAAGATACAAATCAAACAAACATCTAGTCAACCTAGAGAGTATCTCTAATAAGAACTGGGTTTAAATGTAGGGAGTTCTTACATTGGTTTAGGAAAAGAACAACTTCTGTTTTGTTTCCAGTTAAAAGCTTTTCCCCTACGTTGCATTTTGAGGGTTATTTAGTCTTGATGTATTATGTCCGTGCTTTAATTGGAAAGACAACAGCACCGTGATCCTGAGGGTTAAATGGATGATCATTCCTCTACAACCTCCTTTGTCTAAAGCACAAATGCTTCATGGAGAAGAGAGACGACATCAGGGTGACAAAATAGCTGATAACAGAGTGAGAAGTAGTATGCGCTGCGATTATCAACATTAGTAGTATCAGATCTTTCCTTTAATCCATTATTATTTATACTAAGATGATAAATGTTATCAAGGTGGAAAAGACACACCCTAGCATTGATCATTCCTGACCACCTAGGAGTTCTCTTATTTTTCTCTAGTCGTAATTCCCTGCTTGAGAAATCTGACCCAAGGCCACCAAGGCCACCGGTGAGCAATTCCTGCTACCAGCCACACATTGTGCAGGTAGCGCTTGCATTTTGAGGCCCCCCTGAAGCTTCTTTGCTTCAGGCTGATTAACTTGGCTGTCTGGCCAGCGAGTCAGCCATCCATTTGGCATTTGGGAACATGCATTATGATATCAATGCATTTATGTATTTAAAGCACTGCAATATGTGCTAGTCCAAATTTTCAGCACAAAATAACCCCTAGTAATCTGGTTATATTTAATGTCCAGCACAAACATTTAACATTCAGTACCCACAAGAGAAAGAAATACAGATAAGTAGGTATTCATAGAATAGTTTGAGTTGGAAGGGACCTCAGAGTCCATCCAGTTCTACCTCATGCCACAGGCAGGGACACGTCCCAGTGGATCAGGGGCTCCAAGCCCCATCCTACCTGGCCTTGAACCCCTCCAGGGATGGGGCAGCCACAGCTTCTCTGGGCAACCTGGGCCAGGGTCTCCCCACCCTCATCGTGAGGAAATTCCTCCTTATGCTTAGGTTCTCCTTAGTTCCATCACTGCTTTGACTTTTAAGCTAGGGTACAGAGTCAAGTTTTATGTTACAGTACTGCCTTTAAAAGAAAAATGTAAAATTGTAATTTCTATGCATCGCACCCTGTTCATAATTCGCTTCAGCCCTCCAGTGTTTCATTCTGTTCAGTACATATTTTCCTGAAATCACATATTCCCAACAGGCAGTTAGGGCATAGTGGGAATTACCCATATCCAGCTACCGTCTATCGATTGCGCAGATAAAATATTTCACCACAGTATGTGTTACGGTATTTTCATGTATCTTTAATTTATACGATTACTTTTGAGAGCTATTGTTTTTTAACCAAACCTACATACCCAGCAGCATTTGCGACACCTTTGCTTTGCATGGAAATAACTTGCCTTACATGGACTGTATGTGTGTGTCTAGTGTGACTGTCTCTGATTTTTGGTTGCCATACATTACATTTTTGAAAACTTTGAAATCACTTCTAAGTTGATTCACAGTTTTTTCTTCTTCTCTCTCCCTTTCTTCTCTGTCTTCTCTCTCCTCAGTCGATTCATTAGTTGTCAATGAGGATGTTCCAAGGAAAGGACCATGCCTCTTAAACCCAAAGAATGTTCATTTCATTGTTTAGGTGTGAAATCCCCTTAGATGAAATGCCGGTTTGCAGCTGATTCAGATATCGACAGATTTGGTCATATTTTAGATTCCTGCAGAATTACTTTTAACTTGTTATTTGGGACATTAAGAAAACAAACCCAAAAAAGTGTTATTGAACCGAATGTTATTCTGACAGTTTGCTAACACTGGCTTTCTCTTAGAGGAAATCGACTTTCAATCAGTTCTGATGCTTTCCCCCTTTTTCTTGTTTATTTTTATTTGAACATTGATCTGTAACATCTGAACAATCTTGAGATGCCTATCTTTGTGTAACTTCACTGTGTTTCTTCCGTTTTTAATTTTGAACTTTGTGGTTGTTTTGGGTTTGGTTTTTTTTTTCAGTGGTGTCCTGGTTTGGTTTGTTACGGCTCTGATAACGTATGTGTGGTTGTGCTCTATTGATAAAGTTAAGCAAGTTATTTCCTGCCATTTTCCTTTTCATTTTTTTAGTTTGTTGTTTTCTTTTTTTTTTTTTTGTTCCCCCCACCCCCTCCGTTAGCTTCGCTTCGCTCTTGTACCCTCAGATCTTGTGGATCCACCATTCCCGGCCCATTTTGTTGACCTTCCTTCCACTGCAACCAAAGACTGTCATTTTCAGTCCTGATTACATTTTCCAATCTCTATTTTTGATTTCCGTTTTACTTTCAATGTTTTTTCATCCGCATCAAAGATGACGAGACAGAATCTACAGAAACATCTCTCCTGAAAAGCCATCTGGTTAACGAAGTCCCTGTTCTAGCCAGTCCAGACCTGTTGTCTGAAGTTTCTGAGATGAAACAAGATCTGATCAAAATGACTGCAATCTTGACAACTGACCCTTCTGATAAATCGGGCTCCATTAAAGTGAGAGATCTTGGAAAAGCCACTGAAGAAGAGCCAGGAGAGCCTTTTGAAATAGTTGAAAGGGTGAAAGAAGACTTAGAAAAAGTCAATGAGATTCTGAGAGGTGGATCCTATACCAGAGAGGAACACATTTTGCCAAAGTCTCCTTCCAAACAAGAACTTGAAGAAGAGGAAGAATGGGTCATTGTCAGCGATGAAGAAATCGAAGAGGCCAGAAAAAATGCTCCTTTAGAAGTCACTGAACCCACCTGTGTAGAGGTCAAGGTAGATAAAGGGACAACAGAAAAGGAGAAGCCAGACATGACAGGAATGGTAGATTACCTTGCAGAGGATTTAAAAACGTACGTTTCTCTTCATGAGGTACAGCCGCAAGCCTTACAAGAAGACTTAGTAGAAGAGCGATTTGAGGCCGTAGTAATAAGCAGGGATTCTGAAAAAGAAGGACAGGAACGTCCAACAGCTAAAGCAGTAAGTCCACAGGAGCAACGCAAGCCCTCCTTAGAAATTAAAAAGCCAACTAGGACAAAATTAAGAGACAAACAAAAGCCAAAGGAAGGCAAGATGCACAGTAGTGAAGAAAAACCAGGAGTCACAAAGTTAACTTCAAATGAGGCGCAAGGTGAGGAACCAGGCTTAACAGTGACAGCAGCTCCTGAGGCTAAAGCTGTATCCCCTGTCATAGAGGAAACTCCTATTGGCTCAATAAAAGATAAAGTTAAAGCTCTGCAGAAACGAGTGGAAGATGAACAAAAAATACGGTCAAAACTACCTGTCAGAATTCAAACAAGGGAAGCCAGTGCCGAAAAGGCTTCTAAAAAACCGGTACAAGTCAAAAAACCAGTAGCACACAAAGCACAACCTCCCGTTTCACCTTCTTCTAAGACAGAAAGACTTGAAGAAACCATGTCAGTTCGCGAACTGATGAAAGCTTTCCAGTCAGGCCAAGACCCATCCAAGAATGTATCTGGACTGTTTGAGCACAAATCTGTCAAACAGAAGCAACAGGTCCCTGAGAAGGAAACAACCCGGAGAAAACCCATCGCTTCACAAAGTGAAACAAAGCGAGTTTTAACTCACAAGACAGAGAAGCAGAAAGACAAACAAAGCACGACATCAAAAGCAGAGAAAGAGCCGCCATCGAAAAAAGGAAAAGCACAAACTCCTGCTGTTGAAAGTACCAAGAAAGCTGTAGGGAAAGAGCAGGTAAAAGAGAAGAGCAGCAAAAAACCAGTTGAACCTCTCCCTCCAGTATCCAGCAAAGAAAGCACCAAAGAGACAGCAGTTGTGATGGGCAGGACTTCTGATGACCAAGGAGACACTGACTTCCAGATCAGCCCTGACAGAAAAACCTCAACAGACTTCTCTGATGTCATTAAAGAAGAACTGGAGGATAATGACAAATACCAACAGTTCCGACACCTTTCGGTGACAGAGGAGGGAGAGCTTAACTTGGAGCAAGTACTGACCAGTCCTTTCAGTGTTTCTTTTCCCACAGAGTATGTGAAAGATGGATTCCTTCCTGCTCTTTCTCTGCAAAGTGCCGCTTTCGACGGGAGCTCAGAGAGCCTTAAACACGAAGGTGTGGCCGATTCTCCGGGTAGCCTACTCGATGGAACCCCTCAGATCAGCTCTGAGGAAAGTTATAAGCACGAGGGACTGGCAGAGACTCCAGAAACCAGCCCTGAAAGCCTTTCATTCTCACCAAAGAAAACTGACGGGCAAATCGAAGATGATAAAGGAACAGCTAGAACGCACGCAACAGCAGAGCCATGTTCTCGGAAGGAACTTTCTCCAAAGGAAGATGAAAAAGGTATTACTGAAAGGCAGCTAGATGCCGTTACCGAGACTAGTCAGTCTCATTCTGACCGTGTATCAGAAGAGCTTGTACCTACAGCCTCTGAAGAAGAGGCTGATAAATGTAAAGAAAGTAGCTCAGCTTCCAGTATGAAAGATGTTAGCAGGGATAAAGAATCCAGAACCACTGCACATTTAACTAAGTCTTCTGAAACACTTGACACTGCTTTAGAGAAAGAAAATGATCTAACCACAACACGGCGCTCCCAGGTTTTAAGTCCCCAGAAATTGGAACTTGCACTTGCTAGCCATGATAGTGAAAGCTTTAGCCCAGTGGCAGATGACTCTTTTGCTGTAAGTCATAAGGACTCACTGGAAGCAAGCCCAGTGCTAGAAGATAACTCATCACACAAAACGCCTGATTCTTTGGAGCCCAGTCCTATGAAAGAGTCTCCCTGCCGCGATTCCCTTGAAAGTAGCCCTGTAGAACAAACAGCGAAGGCCGGTATTTTGGGGCAGGGTCCTCTTCAGTCTGTTCTTAGCAAAGGAGAAGCCTGCCCGGAGCTGGCGTCGGTGCGTTCCAGGATTCTCCGCGACCCTGAGGGAAGCGCTGACGATGACAGTCTAGAGCAAACATCCCTCATGGAGAGTTCAGGGAAAAGCCCTCTTTCACCTGAAACTCCAAGTTCTGAAGAAATTAGCTATGAAATCACACCTAAAACAGCAGACTTGCAGGTACGGTCGAACGTGCCAAAGTCGGCCGTGATCCCTGAAGTCAGTGAAGACCCAGAGGATGATTCAGAAAGCGAACCAAAGAAGAGATTCACCCCTGAAGAGGAGATGTTCAAAATGGTCACCAAAATCAAAATGTTTGATGAATTAGAACAAGAAGCGAAACAGAAGAGAGATTACAGAAAGGACTGTAAGCAAGATGAATCTTCTGTAGTTGCTGATTCAGAAGTGGCATGTGAAGTTGAAGAACCAGAGTCCACAGCTGTAGAAGAAAAAGATCCGCCTACAGTGGTGATGACTGCAGCTGTATCCAGAACGAGTTCTTCCTCTTCAGAAAGTGAGCCTGAATTGACCCAGCTGAAAAAAGAGGCTGACTCAGGCCTCTTAATGGAGCCTGCGATACGGGTGCAGCCGCCCTCACCGTTACCATCCAGGACCGACTCCAGTTCTAGCCCCGATGAAGCAGGTTTTAAGCCCATTGATTCCAAACACTGCTCTGTCAGGATAGGTGCAGTTAAAGCAGAACAGGATGAGCCAACAGAAGATGACAAAGAGGAACTGCTCGTCCTTGGGGAAAGCTGTCAGGCTTCCACAAGAGAATCAAGCACCTGTCATTCTGATGGTTGTGCATCAGCGGGAACCGAGGAATCAAAATGTGACAGTACAGGTGACAGCGACGCGGTTAGCCCCAGCGCCCCAGTCATGCAGTCTGGGGGTGCTCTGGGTCATGCCGGTGGTGACAGTTCTCAAAAAGAAGTTCACGCTGAGTCTTCGCTAACCCCACAGCAACATGAAACTACTGAAAAAGAGGTTGAAACCACGCACACGGGTCTCATTTCTACAGGAGCTGCGACTGAGAAAGCAGACGAGAGTTCCTGTGGACACGGTACCGGCGAGTGCTCTGAACCGCAGGACCGTGAACTGGCTGAAGATGATGCCACTGACCATTCTGCTTTGGGAAGTGGTTTGGGGAAAGCAGATACAGGTTTTGAAACGTCCCAAGGAGATCTTCATGCTGAGGAACCCTTTCCAGAATATTCATCCCTTACCACTGCAACAGTGGAGCCTGAGAGTTGTGGAGCAGATGCTGCTGAGAGTAGTGCTCCTTACCTAATAAGCCCTTATGAAAATGTGTCCTCTGAACATTTCTTTACTGACTCTGAAAGTAAGGTAGGATCTGGTAGAAGTCTGTTACCCAGGGAAACCTATTCTCTTGAAGGAAGAGATGAGGCAGGTGAAGCTTTGCTTAGCAGAGGCGCAGGTGATGAATACCACTCTTCAGAGGAAATCTATATGGAAATAGAACCAAAACCAGAGGAGGCATTTCAGAAAATGTCACAAGGGTCTTCAGCCTCAGATTCCACAAAATTAGCAGAATCTGCCCTTGAGGACATAGGAGATGAAACGGAGAAACTGATCAGTCAAGTTGTCATCACTAAAACTGATGTGGATTCTGACATGTGGAGTGAAATACGTGAAGATGATGCAGCTTTTGAAGCTCGGGTGAAAGAAGAAGAACAGAAGATATTTGGGTTGATGGTAGATCGGCGATCGCAAGGCACAACACCCGATACGACACCGGCCAGAACACCCACAGAAGAAGGGACACCGCTGAGCGAGCAAAATCCTTTTCTTTTTCAGGAAGGAAAGTTGTTTGAAATGACTAGAAGTGGAGCCATTGACATGACCAAAAGGAACTACCCAGATGAAAGCTTTCACTTCTTCCAGGTGGGGCAGCAGCCTCAGGAAGATGTTTCTTTATCTGAAGAAGTGACAGAAGCACCAGAGGTGGAATCTGCTGAGCTTAAGAGCTCACCAGATCCATTTTCACCTTCAGAATCAGAGGAGTTAGATATGCAAGAAAAAGATACATTGAAATATTCACCCCCAGAATCTGAGTCTAGTGATAAATCAGAAGAAATGACGGGTGAAGGTGTCAGCATAGGCACTGCAAAAGCAGATCTTAAATCTAGAATTCCAATTAAAATGGGTATTTCAGCTTCTTCAAAATCACCAAAGAAAGAAAATGCTGCCTCTGAAGCTGAGCCCCTCTCTGGAACGGAGACCGACACAGTTGATAGCAGTCAGGTGCCTTGCCCTACCTCTCCTGAGCAGTCTGTGGGAGAAGATGAATTAGATTTTTCCACAGTCGCTAGATCGGTTTGTTCTGAACAGGGTGAGGAGTCCCCAGACTCTTCGCCAGAGGAACAGAGATCTGTGATCGAAATCCCTACTGCTCTAATGGAGAGAGTGCCTTCTTGTGAAAGCAAATCCAAAATTCCTGTAAGAACAGCTACTGCCGCATCACAGTCCTTGCAGCCATCAGAAGATGAGAGCCTTCCCGCAGATTGCTGCCTAGACAGTTTGCAGTGTGAAGGAAAAGATGACCAAGCAAAACCAAAGTCTAAAATTCCTGTCAAAGCAGCTTTCCAAAAAGCCGAACAACAATACCCACACACAGACACATCTGCCCACAAGCTAGAGTCACCCAAAGCCCTTGACGCGACAAACAAACTACCTACGAAACAAGATACCCGAAGTAAATCGGAATCTGATGCAAGTATTCCCATGGACCCAAAGAGTAAGCGCTCCATAAAAGCTAGGAGTTATGCTGAGGCAGAAGCAGAGACCAGGGAGAGGGAGAGAGAGATGGATCTTGAGCTAGACTCAGATGAGGCAACAACAGCAAGACCCAAGGTATTTTCATCGCGGTTGCCAGTTAAAAGCAGAAGCACCACAGCCTCCCGCAGTCCTTTTAGCCCCACAAAAGAAAGTAAGGAACACTTTTTTGACCTTTACAAAAACTCCATAGAATTCTTTGAAGAAATTAGCGATGAAGCTTCTAAATTAGTGGAAAGACTCACGCAGTCAGAGAGAGAACAAGAATTAGTTTCAGATGATGAAAGCAGTAGCGCCCTAGAAGTTTCAGTTATTGAAAATGTGCCATCCAGTGAGACTCAGCAGTCAGTTCCTGAAGACATCTTTGACACCAGACCCATTTGGGATGAGTCCATAGAGACTCAGATTGAACGTATCCCTGATGAAAATGTCCATGACCATGCTGAAGGTATTTGCCAATGACTGGGATTCCCTGTGCGACGCATGTCATGAATTAAACTCTTTGGTTTTCCGTTTTCTTTGGGATGTGTGTGTAGGCGTGTCTGTATACGCGTGTAATGTGTGTGGCATTTTCTTTTAAGCTTTTGGTGGTTAGTTGTGTTTTGTTTTTTTCCTCCCTGTGAGCTGTGTTTGGGGTTGGTTTTTTTGTGTTGTGTCTGTGTTTTTCTTGTCTGTGAAACAATCTCAAGATTGCAAACCATGAATGCTTACGGGAAGTGTTGCCTTAAGACAGAAGAACACTTCTAAAAAGATGCATTGTTTTACCATTAAACTGATTGCTCAGATCATGCACATTTTGGCTTTTGGCTTTCCCTGACCCTATTCTCAACTATTAATTTTTACTAACAATGAAATATTTGGGCATTAACTGGAACCGAGACAGGCAAATTTACTTTCTTTTCAGCTGTTACACAAATCTGCAGAAATTTTAAACAATTAAGTTCTTCATGTTCCTTTTTTTTGGGTCCTAAGAAAATTCTGCATCACCAGTATCTTTCGTACAAGTTCTCCTGTGTTTGGTTTTCCTCTCACCTACCTGTGTACTAGTACTGGGTAGCCAAGATGGAAATCCAGTAGCTAAAATGCAACATGCACATCGTTAACCATACGGAATTTCCTGAATCTGAGCTATCACAATCCGTGTGTGCATTCAGGGAAAATCAAAGCTCAAATTCTGCCATCCTCAAACAAGCTTTGGGGATGGGAGGAATGGTCAGTCTCATGGTACCAAAATAAATGAAGACTGGCGAATGAACATCTGATTTTTCCTCGCATTCATTGTTCAGTATTTTGTATCACTCCTTAGTTGAAAGGGACAGACCCTTAAATTAACAATATCTCAAATACAAACCGTAATTACAAATGCTATACGGACTGTTTGAACAAAACTGTCCCTACAAGAGACAGATCAGAAGTAGAAGCACCAGTCCAGATGAATTTCTCCTAGTATTTACTAAGAAGGCATGGAAATTATGGCTCTTTACTTAGTTAAAGTCTTCAAGAGGCACAGTAGGCACTTTAGTCTTTGTCTAGATTAGATAGTCCTGTGCTTCTGAAAAATCAAGCTTTTTTTATTTAACCTTGGTACTTATAGTCCTCCCTTCGGGTATCCGGTAGTTACAGCCTGCCCGCGTTTAGATCAACAGTAGTTAGGAAAAAACCACTTTCCCTTCTTGAGCTTCATCACCAATGAAACCGTTTTTTTAACTTGTAAAAGGCAACTTGTGGCTCTCTTTAAACTTTAGATCCACAGGATGATCAGGAAAGGACAGAGGAAAGACTGGCCCACATTGCTGATCATCTTGGATTCAGCTGGACAGGTAAAATGCATGTTGTCTACGCCAGAGAGGTTTAATAGAGCTGAGACAGTTAATGTTACTGGGGACAAGTGACAGTAGCGCAGAGTGAAATGCAGACGCCTGTCACTGAAAATCAGCTCCTAAGTGTTCGCCATAAAAAGGGGCTGTGCAGAAATCTTAGTGCTGTGTCAAACTGTGAAATCCAAGAAAAAAATTGCTCCAGAAGAAATTCACTCAGGTCTGTGTTGTTTTGTGTTTATCCCTAGAGCTCCTGAAAGTACACAGGGCTCTAGGAGTCAGAGCAGAGTGGTACACCAGAGAGAAATCATAGAATAACCAGGTTGGAAGAGACCCATTGAATCATCAAGTCCAACCAATGGTTCAGACCTTGATAATATTCTGCTCTGTGCTGTTTTTCTAATCTTCAGAGTACATGCAAAATATCACTGATGCTTTTGCTTTTGGTACTCACCATTTCCTTTCCTGTCCTCTGTTTCAATCCATGGAGAAGACGGCGACCACATGTCACTCATCCCAGCGTGGATTGTCTTGGTATCAGCAGGACTTGGACCTGTGCAATTGTAACAGATTAGGAATCAGCTGAATGTTTTATATAAATGAATCGGCTTCTGAAAACAAAACTAGAAAACAATGGATGCTCACCAGACAGACATTAATGTTTCATAGCATGTTAGAGATCAGGGAATCTACCTGCATAAATGTTCCAGTCTTACCAATTGATTATAGTAAAGATGACCGTGTCAAATGTTACCTCAGGGGATAAAATAGGGCTTGGGTTTTGTTCAAACTTCTTTAACTCCCTGGGATTTGAATCTTGGGTGTAGTTACTGTGTAGCTGTTGAAGTTTACAGTAGCAGCAGTTTAGGAGATAACCTGGAAATAAGGTTATCTGGGGTTGGGGTTAGGGTTCCCCCCACCTTCTTAGGTTGCGTCCCCTTCCCGAGAGGTATTTAAAAGACATGAGGTGCCTAAGGATACGGCTCAGTGGCAGATAGGAATGGTTGGACTCGTTGATCTCAGAGGTCTTCTCCAACCTGGCGATTCTATGAGTCTGTGTTAGAATGTGACCACCCTCCAAAATCAAGTCCATGCCACTACAGCAGTAATGACAATGGAACAGAAGAGAATATGAACCCTTCTTTGTGAAAGAAGCAGAAATGTAGAGACTGGGAATGACAGTAGGAATTCTCTATGGCTTCAACTCATTTGATGAGCCATTTCAGCAGTTGCCTTTTTGGTGATGGCAGAAAGCTGCTCCTGATCCTGGATACGGTAAAGACGTCATAGACTATGAAACTCCTTCTCTTCTCTGGACTGCAGGCTGAGCCTGGCTACCTCCAAAAGTTACTCTTAGGTTCACATTTTCAGGCTTTGTTTTTCAACTCTATTTCAGAGACAATTAATTTTCTTCAAAAGAAACAAATCTGGGGAGGAGCAGCAGTAGTATTGCGCTTTAATCTAGGCCTATAAAATGCCCTTACATAAAAGGAATTATTTTACTAGATTTTGATCAAAGTTTCTGAAATACTCAGCATTTCAGAGGGCAGAATCTGTTGAGTGTGGTGCTCTGTAGCTAGAAATATTTTTATTTCCTGGTATGCTATTTCTGCAGCTGCACTTGGCAGCTTGTCACTGTTAAATGTCGTTAGTAGCCTTGTACCTCTGAGAAGCAGGGCTAGTAGGCACAAAGAATAAAAGCTCACATGGACACATCGAGATTACTGCTTAACAGTTGTCTCTAAATAGAACACATAGAAGCAAAGAGAAAAGCTTGTAACCCACTTTGCTGCTGACAGCCATAAAATAAATGTAAGATGGGGGGAAAAGGGCGTTTTACAGAGGTGAATTTCTTTTTCAGAGCTAGCAAGAGAACTGGATTTTACAGAAGAGCAAATTCACCAGATCCGAATTGAAAATCCTAATTCCCTTCAAGACCAGAGCCACGCACTCCTCAAATACTGGCTTGAAAGGGATGGGAAACACGCAACAGGTTTGTTTCCAGTTACCCTTGAGCATCTCCAGTTCGCTAATCGAGGTGACAGACGTGTTACAATCACAGCAAGAAAACTTGCCTGAAGTTTAGGCTATAGAAAGAGTAGCCATCCATCCTACCTAATTTGTTTTAAGCTTGTCTGTATAACATTGCATAGCAAAGGATTCTCAGAGAAAATAATCCTGTTCATATGAGGTTAATGCAGAACATCTTGCAGCAAGGAGAGAGTAGAAAACCACACCTAAACTGAAAAAATGTTTGGGGAAACTAAAGAAATTTGTTGAAGGAGAAATTGAAAAGAGTGGTAATTGTATAGGCAGCCTTAGGGTAACTTTAGATTTTACCTGGCAATGCTTCTAATTGTATCTGTGTTTTATATATGATATTGCTTGGTATCCTATATTTGTCCTTCAAAAGGAGAGCGTGCAAAGTTGTTAGCTTACATGGTGTTGCTCTAATGCCACAGATACCAATCTTACCCAGTGTCTTACAAAAATCAACCGAATGGATATTGTTCACCTAATGGAGACCAGCGGCATAGACTCCATGCAGGTCCACGGCACTCGCACCTATGCAGAAATGGAACAAACCATAGGATTGGACCACAGCGAAGGTAAATGTCTCCTGATCCAGACTTATCCAGGTTATCTCCGCTGAGCGTTAGCTTCTCTACCGAAATGTTTGACTGGGATAACCTGTTAACTCTTAGGATTGAGCACTGGAGTCCAGTTTGGAAAGCACAGATAAGACGAATGAATTCAAGCTTAGTATCGCACAGGCCACTGCTGCCCCTGGTAAAAGGTCTCTGCATTAGCTCTGCATTAGCTGATTCTTAAAAAGTAAATGAAGTAACATTGGCTAGAAACTACTGCAGATAATTAAACCCAGTTTGTTAGAGTATTTTGCTTATGCAAATGCTTTCCTACAAGTTAAAGTGGCTGCATTAGGATTGGACCAAGGTTTGTAAAAGGGTTTTGGAAAACCTTTGGATTCAAGTACCCAGGTTACTGGAATTCTGCTGTGATGCTGTTGGATTTCTCAAGTTTAGAAGTTCAGCAGATTAGATCATTGGTTGTAAAGTAAAGAAACATCTCCAACTGATGTGACATAAAATGCTCTTTCCTGAAAGTGATACTTTTACAGCTGTAACTTTATATTGAACTGATAGCCCAGCAAAGTATTAGACAGCTGCAAACATCCCATCTTTAAGAGAATGTAGGAATAGAAGGTTGCTTTATAATTAGCACTCCAATATGACAGCTAATTAGTTTAAGAAAGTTAACTTCCATGTCTTGCTCAAGCACAAGCAATTATGTTTTCCCCCAAGCTGTTTGCTGAAGGTCAGTGGGTTCCTTGTAAGTGTGGCTTGTCAGGAAAAACAAAAGCCCAAGGTTGTGAACTGTAGTGCATGGAACAGAAACGCTTTAGTTATTTTTTTCTGGAAGCAGATAAATTATGGATGAGGGGAAAAGAGTCACTAAAACCTATCCTAGTCTGCTGGAAAAACCCTGTTACTGTTTAGGTGCATTATTTGGCAATACAGGTGGTAATCCAGTGTTCCTTTAGCTACAAGGAGAGATTATGTCCACTCCTACTCAAGATACCTAAAAAATTCACGTAATATGTTCCATCCAGGGATTTTAAGTGTACAGGGAAAATGAAAAAGACTTTTTGCATTCTAGTAAGACTTGTAATGACGTTTCTTAACTCTGTTTCTTAAAGGGTTTTCTGCACTGCCAGAAGAACTGTACAGTTCAAGACATAAGCAAGAAGTACAACATAGAATATCTAAAGAGAGTGACCCATCCGAACACCCTCCCATTGTCTCTGAGGAAGACGTGTCTGTCAGTTATTCTCCTTTTCCGGACAGTACTCCCAGGAGCGAGGCCGACGTGTCAGTGGCTGAACTCCTGAGGCCAGCACATAAGGAGCAAGTAGAAGCTGAATTCTCAGGGAAACCCCAAGATCTGCCACAAAAAACATCTGCTTCTCAACACGAGTACTTGTGAGTGTCAAGAGACCGGAATGAAACCTATGTGATACTTTTTGGGGTTTGCATAAGTTTTTCAAGGGGAAGGTTTAATTTTTTGCGGGCTCGCAGTTTTTCAGGCTGTGACTCACAGAATCCAGAGTGGTCGGGGTTGCAGGGGACCTCTGGAGCTCGTCCTGTCCAACCCCCCTGCTAAAGCAGCGTCACCTACAGCAGCTTGCACAGGAATGCATCCGCGTGGGTTTTGAATATCTCCAGAGAAGGAGACACCACACCCTCCATGGACAGCTGCTCCAGTGCTGCGTTACCCTCACAGGGAAGATATTTTCCCTGACATTCAACAGCTCCTATACAGTTCTCTTCACCAATATAAATGAAAAGAGAAAAGTCAATCTCAAAACAAGATGATAGGCAGAGAAGCGGGTAGTGTCTTCACAATTAGTGCAGATCAGAAGCAACTGTCTCAAGTTAGCATCAGAGTTATAAGGTTACCTTATAAAATTCAGATGGGAGTCAGTTTAATATCTGAAGTCACTATTATTCACCCATATGCAACAGAAAAATACGGCATTTACAGACATATAAGTATTAACTTTGAGGGGAGACCTCATTGCTCTCTACAACTACCTGAAAGGAGGTTGTGGAGAGGAGGGTGATGGCCTCTTCTCCCNTTCTATGATAATGATACATTTAAATAACTTGTGATCCCTTCTCCTTCCTCCCACAAAATAATAGGTAATCTGTAGATTGGTGAGGACACAAGTGAACAGCCAAGTTCACTTAAATCCTTTGCAAAGACCAAGCTTTGCAGAGATGGGTGTAACACTTGGATAGCCATTAGGAGATTTTCTTGGATCAGGAAGATGAGAGGGACTTCTAGCCAGATTGCTCTGGAGTTATTGTCACAGAGTATTGGTTATTTCTGTGCTTTGCTAAATGGCACATGATGTAGCAGTATTTAATCCATGCATAATGTTCTGTTTATGGAAACTGGAAAAGACTGCACAGTAGTAACTTTCCTCAAACCTGTAATTCACAGTGTCACAACTCCAGGAACGGATCAGTCTGCAGCATCAAGGACTGGAACGGAAGCAAGTGGAAAATCTGCACACTTCAGCACAGCGCAAGAGGCAGAAAAACCATCCCCACAGCCCCCATCACCTGCTCAGAGAGGCGACTCTCCCATCGTCCAAGAGCCCGAGGAGCCCCAGCCTCACCAGGACGACCCCTCTCCGAGGAGAACTAGTCTCGTCATAGTGGAGTCAACTGATGAGCAGGCAGAAAAGTTTGAAAGAGGCTATGAAGAGGAATCTTTAGAAAAGGTAAATACCAACCTTGCCTCAAAGTATTTGACACAAGAAAACAAATTTTAGTCTCACTTGTCCATTAGGATGGGAATATTTTTAATTGGCCTAATTAACTCATCTACAATTGATTCTTCTCTGCTTCCCTCTGTGGTGATAAAGGTTACCTGCATTCCTTTGTGTAGGGGCTTTGAAAGCTGAAGCAAACCCCGGGTCCTAAAGTCTACATTGTAATTCTAGTTCTGATGCCGTTTCCTGTCCTTTGATCTGCGATAGTTCTGTCCACCCACCTGAGAGAGAATCGGTGTAAATAATGGGTGCAGAAACAGAACGCATACAATTGAAAGCTGAAGAACAGATGTAATGAAAAACAAAGCAGTAATGTTAAAAGCTTATGAATAAAGGCAAGACTAGCCCAGAGCAGCATTAAGAACAACGTGAAAAATACTGTAAGATTGGTAAGATGGAGAGGAGGCAGCAGGATGTATGGTGCAGAATACTAAGGATGTTCTGGAAGAAAAGAACTGGAGAATGATGTTTGCATAGGGTGCAGGCAGCAAAGAGAAACAGAGACAGGAGGTGGAGGAGAAGAACGAAAACTACGTTAGGTGGGGTAATTTCGTTGTGTATGATAAAGGAACCTTTGCAGTGTTTGTTCCAAACCTGCAGCATATGGAGAAGGAAGGATGTCAGGAAGCAATGACAGAAATGGCTTTTAGTGGGGGATTTAAATTGCTTGGTAGATAAACGTGTAAGAATAAACAGCTTTCTTTGCCTGTTCTAAGTGGAAGAAGAGGAGAAGGCATAATTGGCTAGGAGATTAGTTTTATCAGTGAAGTCGGAGCTGAAAAAGGAAGCAGAAATTGTTTCCTGTTTTGACGCTCGCCTAGAAACAGACTCTCATTTCTTTGCTGTGTATGTTGCCGCATGTGCTGCCTCTTGGATGAAGAGTTTCAGAGCTTTGGGATCTCAGGAAAAGGCTGAATATAAAATATGAAGGGTAACGCGGTAGCTGGGCGATCGGCTACAGTAGGACCCAACACAGCAGCTGCTCCCAAGGGAAAGGCTGCACTCAAATATAAAGCACTATTTTTTCCCTCCAGTTCCTTTATTAAAGTAAAACAACAACCAGCACCACCAANAGTCTCACTTGTCCATTAGGATGGGAATATTTTTAATTGGCCTAATTAACTCATCTACAATTGATTCTTCTCTGCTTCCCTCTGTGGTGATAAAGGTTACCTGCATTCCTTTGTGTAGGGGCTTTGAAAGCTGAAGCAAACCCCGGGTCCTAAAGTCTACATTGTAATTCTAGTTCTGCTGCCCTTTTCCGCCTTTGAGCTGCGATAGTTCTGCCCACCCACATGAGAGAGAATTGGTGTAAATAATGGGTGCAGAAAGAGAACGCGTACAATTGAAAGCTGAAGAACAGATGTAATGAAAAACAAAGCAGTAATGTTAAAAGCTTATGAATAAAGGCAAGACTAGCCCAGAGCAGCATTAAGAACAACGTGAAAAATACTGTAAGATTGGTAAGATGGAGAGGAGGCAGCAGGATGTATGGTGCAGAATACTAAGGATGTTCTGGAAGAAAAGAACTGGAGAATGATGTTTGCATAGGGTGCAGGCAGCAAAGAGAAACAGAGACAGGAGGTGGAGGAGAAGAACGAAAACTACGTTAGGTGGGGTAATTTCGTTGTGTATGATAAAGGAACCTTTGCAGTGTTTGTTCCAAACCTGCAGCATATGGAGAAGGAAGGATGTCAGGAAGCAATGACAGAAATGGCTTTTAGTGGGGGATTTAAATTGCTTGGTAGATAAATGTGTAAGAATAAACAGCTTTCTTTACCTGTTCTAAGTGGAAGAAGAGGAGAAGGCATAATTGGCTAGGAGATTAGTTTTATCAGTGAAGTCGGAGCTGAAAAAGGAAGCAGAAATTGTTTCCTGTTTTGACGCTCGCCTAGAAACAGACTCTCATTTCTTTGCTGTGTATGTTGCCGCATGTGCTGCCTCTTGGATGAAGAGTTTCAGAGCTTTGGGATCTCAGGAAAAGGCTGAATATAAAATATGAAGGGTAACTCAGTAGCTGGGCGATCGGCTACAGTAGGACCCAACACAGCAGCTGCTCCCAAGGGAAAGGCTGCACTCAAATATAAAGCACTATTTTTTCCCTCCAGTTCCTTTATTAAAGTAAAACAACAACCAGCACCACCAATAAGAAACAAACCCTCCCCCTTCTTTATTTTCCCCTTTACGCTTTTATACCATCAATATTTCCCAAATAGTTCTGTTCAGCTTCTCTTTGCCTTCTGACCTCCTTATTTACAATTTTAATTCTTCCCTATGCAGGAGAGAGGACCTCAACACTTGTTAGTAATTTTTCTTGATCTTTCCAGTATCACCACTATGTTATCCTGTAGTGAAATTGTCTCTGTGCTCTACTATATACATCCGAGTATGGAAGATTATAAGAAAGCCTTTAAATTTCTGTGTAATTAAAACAGAACCCACATGCAATATGTATGAATTCCAGAGTTGGTGTTAGTAATACCATCTAGGCCATCTTCAACCACAAGTCTCAGGCTTGTCCCTGGCACCTTGAGAGGACCAAGACCACTAAGAGCATCTATGGAGGTAGCACCACAAAGATCCATCCTTTTTTCACTCTGCTAATGAACAGCTAGTGCAGAGTCATGTGGCTAAAGCCTCCCACTCCCCATCAGTGTTCTACAGGTAAGAGGCCAGTGTCCTAAAAGCAGAAATATTCAGTAGTGAAGATAGTTTTAGATAAAAAGCAGACAGAACCTGTAAGTACTCATCCTAGCACATAAAACAGAGCCCTGCTTCCATGCTTCCTCTAGGAGCTAGCAGAGGAGTTAGGTGAGCTGGAGATCAGCTCAGATGAGGATGAGATGGTCACTACCAGAGTCATTCGTCGCCGGGTCATTATTCAGGTACCGAGTGTGGAATGATTGCACGAGCCTGTGGTGACAGGGCCCCGGTGACACCTTGAGGCGTGCTGCCTGCCGGGCTGGCATCACACCTGAGCCAGGAATGTTCCCGAGTGATGCACGGGAGCCACTTGCAAACCTTCTCTGCAAGGGAGGATTATAGCAACGCTGCTAACCAGCTCTATATTCCAATGCCTCTGTAGGAGGAGGGTGAAGACTTCCCAGCCCCATACAGAACATGATCAACTAACACATATTTGCTGTGACTTTTCTTTGCATGCCTTTCCAAGTTTGCGGAACAAGTTTTTTTCCTAACATATCTCGATTTTTTTCATTCTATAACCAATTAACCCGTTTTAGAAGTGCTTAAAGTTACCTACTTGAAGACCTTTCTTCCTAAAACTTTGTTCTTTGTCATACAGGCTGATAGTATGCCTGACATGCCACCAGAAACAGTCACAGAAGAGCAATACACAGATGAACATGGCCACACAGTGGTAAAGAAGGTATTGTCAGTTATGCCCCTTGCCACCTTCCTACTGCCCTATAAAAGGAAGGATAAACACATCCACATCCATGGCAAATTCCCTTCTGTGAAGGGGCATGGTTTTTAAGAGTAGGGCATGGAAGGAACTGGAATTTCTGTTCGTGAGAGATCCCAAAGTTTTATTTTGATTTGCAAGATCATTCTGTTTTACAGTTTCTAACTTAACATGATCTACTTCGTTAGTTTTTGCACTTAGACACTGAAAATTCTGCACAGATCCACATTTCTGAGGAACAGAGCTTTTCTGTTAAAAATTGGAAAAGTCAGGCCACCACAATTTAATCTAAGATCACATATTAATGAAGAACTAAGTCTACACGGGTCATCCAAATCAAGTCTTTAGATCTTCAAAATATCCACTCAGCTGTGCCTAAGCAGGTTCCTGTACTTCTGTGCCTGCACATCCTACTCTGTTTTAATGGCACAAAGGATATAGATACTTATTGGCCTCATAAAATAAGCATTTTCAGACCCTGTGAATTCTGCACAGCATGGAGGTGGAAGAGGAACTTCCGCACTCCTTGCTCCATCTGACAACTGGGTGCTCAGAGAATTGGTCTTAGAGAACTAGAGAGCTGTATTTCGTTCCTTCAGGTCACTAGAAAGATCATCCGGCGATACGTTTCTCCAGATGGCACAGAAAAAGAGGAAGTCCTCGTGCAAGGAACCCCACAAAGTCCTGTCACTGTTGAAGAAGGAGATGGCTATTCCAAAGTTGTAAAACGGGTTGTGCTGAAGAGCGACAGTGAACAGACAGAGGTCAGGTCTTCTCCTTGCCTTGCAGTGGTGCAAAGCAGCAGTTCACCAACAGCATCCTTGCATCTTAGTCACACTAACAACACTCAGTTCTGAATATTTTCAAAAGTTTTCTTGCAGATGGAAAAGCCTCAGAATAAAGGCAGGAGGCGGGTAGGGAAAAAGGGCAGTTTTCTATGAAAATAAGTCAAGGTACAGATTCTTTGATTTATGAGGAGTAACAAGTCCATAAAGAAAGCAGCTTCATATGAAGATGACAGAGATAAATGGCAAATCTACACATTTATTATAGCTCTTAATCTACTAAGAAAATCAGTGAATGTTGCTGTGAAATGATCTGATGTTCTCTAGGTTTCTACAACTCAGCCCTTCTAGAACTATACAGGTGTATTAAGTTCATCTTACTGCTGTGTTCTTTGTCTTGAAGAGGGTAAAAAAAGAAGTAGTACTTTTCATGCAAACTGTAGATCCAGGAAATTTAGAAGCAAAAAACAACCTGAAAAGGTAAGTACGTCTCAGTTTATGGTTTTATGCCTTGGTTGACAATGTACAGATGTTTGTATTGGTACAACTGAGGCTTTGATAAAGGTCCAGTAGCAGTAAGAGGGTAAAAAAAGAGCAGAGTAACTGACAGAGTAATCCAAAGCTTCGTTAGTGCCCATTACATAAATCATACCCAGTGCATTTCTGCTTTCTAACCTTACAGGTGACCCTGTCTGAACCTGCTGTTTTGCCCAGTGCCTCCAAATTCCAGTCCGAACCAGTGGAAGGCCGGAAGGTCAGCAAAGTCATCAAAACCACTGTAGTGCAAGGAGAGAGAACGGAGAAACACCTGGGGGATGCCAGCTTAGCTACTGACCTTCCATCAGCCAAAGAGGACTTTGAAGAGGTAAAAATGCCTTTTAAATATAAACATTAACACAAGTGCCACAGCATAGCTGGGGACAAGTTCTGCTCTCTTGAAAGGTTTGTTGGTGCAGCATCATACTCAGCTTCTGCATATAAACACTTGGAGGTGTTTAAGGGACGGGTGGACGGGGTGCTGAGGGACATGGTTTGGTGATTGATGGGAATGGTTGGACTCGATGATCGAGCCTGCAACCCCCATACCAATGTCAGGATACTTTTCCCCCAAGCATTGGTGTGTGTGGAGCTCACTATGGGTTGGTTGGTTGTCTTGTTTATTTTGAACAAAACCCACCCCACTGAACCTACCTGCCTTCCTCCTTACAACCAACCAACCTAACTACCAACCTACCTGCCAACATACCAAATGGTGAAAAATGCTCCTGTTTACAAAAATAATAATCTACAGGATTTTAAAAACATGAAAATCTGAATGCAAAACCATTCTTCAGCAGACACTCAATTTGGAGTTGTCCAGTGCAGGGACAGGAGTTGGACTTGATGATCCTTGCAAGTCCCTTCCAATTCAGGACATACTATGATTCATACCTTAGTGCTTTGTATTCATGAAGAGCAGTTATCTTCTGTCCTCGGTTTCTGGGGTTTGTTTTAATTTGAGATTTATGTTTCACTTTGAGGCTCTGAGCTATACAGGTAACCACATGAAAGTCCAACTCCCTGCTTTAGTAGAGAAAGAAATCACGAGAGAGGATGGCTCAGTGATTAAAAGGTTTGGCTTGGCATGTCAAGGAACTGTTACTGGAAAGGATTAACAAACTCATACCTGAGTGCGTTTAAGCGAGTGCCTGAAGTGAAACCACTGGCAGCGTTTAAAGCTTTATTTGCAAAAGAACTAAAGATTCCTACTAACATTCCGTAACCTGAAGGGCTGTGTGTGCCGGAGGGGTCTACATTCAGTTGGAAAGACACCGTCAAGAGGGGTGGGGTGCACCCATCCTGGCCAGCAGCCCAGCACCGCATAGCCGCTCCCTAACCCTCCTGTCTCACTGTCGAACAGGGTAAAGAACAGGAACGACGCATGTAAGAAAATCAATAGGTTGAATGAAAAGAGTTTAATAAGTGAAGGGAAGAGGCAAGAACAAACTAGCAAAGGCAATCACTCAGCGCCCCCCACAAGCTGACCGATAGCTATCCAGCTAGTTGTCACTTTGGATGATGCAACCTCCCACCCCCAGCTTCTGCCTTTACACCCTGTTTTTAGGGCTGAGTGTGATTCCATGTAGTATGGAATATCCCTTTGGCCAGCTGGGGTCAGCCCTCCTGGCCACGTGCCCTCTCAACCTCTTGTCACTCCCAGCCAACTTGCTAGAGGGGCCAGTGAGGGGAAAAAGAAAATGTTGATGCTGTGTGAGCTCTGTTTGGCAGCAGCCAAAGCTCTCCCCTGTTATCGACACTTACACCCCAGTGGAGAGCACTGCACTGCACAGGCTGTGCTGAAGGAAAACACCATCCTAATGTTAGAGAGTAACAGGATAGTGTAGGACACGAGATTACCACAAATGTAGCTTTACAGGCTCTTGTGACTTTTTCAGAAGTAATGTTCGATCGGATTAAATCAGTGTTGTACCCAACAACTCTGTATGTTTAAGTTAAATATTGCAAATGGGAGTCTTGTGTGAATTTCAGCATATCTTGCATGGCTGTGTTGCAGCACGGGTTTGCTGGGCATCTACAACTGTGTTAATCAGCGTATTGAGATGATTTGTTGTTAGTTTACATCATGAAAGCCAAGTGCTGTGAATGCATATCTGAACTCAGTAGCTTGCTTAAACTGTCAGCCACAGTTCTGCTCGTGTTATTTTAGATGAAAAGGCCTTAAACTGCACCCGCGAAGGAGCATTTTTTAAAACCTTTGGGAACTGCAGGCTTTTAAAGACAGTTTTCTCATTTATTATGTTTCAGGACGACACTGAGTAAAGCCAGCACGCAGAAGAGGACTGTGATGAAGGATCGGTACGGAAAACACGTTCACATAGAAGAACTGGAAGACACGCCAGAAGCACTACCCCGGGATGACCTCCAACACGACCTCCAGCAGCTTCTTAGACACTTCTGCAGAGAGGACTGGAAGCAGGAGGCGAAGTGAGAAGCTGCCACCCCTCAACACCACCACCTAACCATCCGTCCCGTGCGCAGCATTCATCTTCCCTAGGTGTAGACGTTGTTTCCTACTTGATCACTGGATGACACTGCCATTTCTACTTGTGCAGATGCAGTGAATTAATTTCTTACCCCCAGCCCTGTATTTGATTTTGGGTTTTTTGTTGTTTTTTTTGTTTGTTTTTTTTTTTTTTTACCCTGTAAGCTAATTTGTGACCAAAGATAGCATCCTTCATTCAGGATGATTTATCCACCCAATCGTCGTCTTTGTGCTGTGCAGCATCACCATTTCTTGCCGTTCCTTTGCTTCTGCACTAGCTTCACAAAATTGCATTTGTCAAGCCAACTTCATCTACAGGCCTCTTCGAGTGACTATGTACATGCATCGTAAAAAAAAAAAAAAAAAAAAGGAAGGTAACGTGTAAACTGTATATAGCAAGAGGACGTGGACTTACAAGACTGCAGAAAACACACTGCCTGTGACTACAATTAGCATCACGGATTGCAAGGTCTATTGACACTGCTGAGCAGCAATTAATAACCTTAACACAATCGACTGCAAACACAGACTGACCAAGGAGGAAGCGCTGCAGATCTACTGCATCCATCAGACTTCCAGTTTAGGGATCTATTCTAGTTAAAGGCTCTAAGAGTCAGGCTGAAAACCTGGAGATACAGCTGTTCTCGTGCAGGAGCAGCTGACTGTGGCCATTAACGCTTCTGAGACCTTCGGACAGCCACCGAGAGATTTCCACAAACAGGAAATAATAATAATAGTAAAAGAGAATACCCAATTAGGTAACCAACTTGCTAGCAGCTATATCTATGGCACATTTGCATACGGTATTAAAATCTTTTAGATCTGGACATGTGGCAGGGTGTATTAAAGAATTATAATTCCAGTAGTTTCCCGTTTTCATCACTGCTTAGCGAACCACACTGTCTTACTGGTGGTTCTTCCCGCTGGCCACTGCACTATAGATAACTATGGGGGACAGACTTACCCACTATACAAGGAGAATAATTAATTCACCGTGTTTTATCAAGATTGCCTCTTATCCGATCCATGCATGTGGCATTGAAGGTCAAAACCAAACCCTCCAATAATCATGTCAGCTTGTTAGCCCTCTCAGCACTGAGCGAGCAGTTTTTATCCTCCAATCACGTGTTTTTTAAAGGGAAAGTGCTCACGGTCCTTGAAAGCCAGTTTCTGTTCATATTTTGTTACCTATATATATAATATATATATATTTCTAAGCCAACCCTCTGAAAACCACGACAGCATGTCTGCACTTTTATTTTTCCAAAAAGGGAACATAGAGATCTGACATTTTGGATGTTCTATACCTTAATATTTAATGGTGGGAGCTCTGTACGGTTTTAGCATATATAATACACACCCACTAACTAGATGTTTTTAAACAGCTATTTAATTTTTTAACAGCATCCCCAAAACCAGAGTAAACCAGATCCTCTCCTGATACTTTTTCCAAGTTTATCTGGCCTTCTATGATTAGATTAGGGGGTGGTTTGTTTTTTTAATGACTCACTCAGTGCTCAGAACAAGGGCACTTCCTCAATAACGTAACGATGCCGAAAGCATGAAAACATCTTGGGAGTTCTGGCTTCCTGCAGGCAAAACAACCTGAGGTGCCACGCTAACACTTTTTTTGGGGGGGCAAGTAGGAAAAAAGGAGGAAAAAAAAGAAAAGTGTTTTGGCAGCCAAACCAAATGAGACCCATGATGGAACATTTCACAAGGCATCACAGCTTCCTTATTGTCAGAGACAGCACAGGATGATCTTCAAGGATGGGGCTCTAAGAAATGCATTTCTGTTGTGTTACTTGCGGTGCAGATGATGTTCTGTGTAACAGCATAATGGTTATTCACCTCTTATTTTGATTTTTTGCTGTGTTATCAAAGAACTTGAATACTGTGAGAAGAAGTGAATTTTAAGTTGACGAATCAGCATCTTGTTCCCATGGTGATAACACTAATTGAATATATCTATGAGGGCATGTATTAGTTAAAAATTTAAAAAAAAACATACAACACTAACAATACATAGCTGCAATGTGTACAATGGCTGATTTAACTAAATAAAAATGTACAAGTGTTAAATGTAAAAATCACGGCTCATTCTCTTTTACTGCCAGTGCAGCGTAAAAAGGAACGACACCCTGATTTTCTTTTTCCTATATATATATATATATATTAATTCATGGGATCATTAAGGAGGGAAAAGCCCTCTTAGCACATCCAGTCCAACTGTCAGCCTAACCCCAATGTGCCTGCTAAACCATGGCCTAAAGTGCCACATCTACACATTTTTTAACCCCTCCAGGGATGGAGACCCCACCACTGCCCCAGGCAGCCTCTGCCAGGGCTTCACCACTCTGTCAGGGAAGAAATTTCCCATAATATCCAATCTAAACCTGCCCTGTCGCAACGTGAGGCCATTTCCTCTCATCCTGTCCCTTGTTAACTCGGGAGAAGAGTTCTGCTATTCAGTACTGACTGGTAAGTGTCAGCCTATTATAATGGTCAGATACAAATGTATTTTAAAACATTCTTAATAGTTTGTTAAAGGGTATCTACCTGGGTTTTCTAGTGATTTTACTGGGCCTGAAATTGCAGAATTTCCCTTCAAAGGATGCTCACATTGTTTCTTACAGTCAGTTAATTACTTTTCCAGTGCCCACTACTGATTGTTTCACAACCAGAGGAAAGGTGGGGAGGAAAAATTTAGGGTTAAATTCTGCCATATTCTGCATCCTTGTACTGCACAGAAAATGCTGAGAAGTCTGTTTTGCTGCCAATTTAAATTTATGCAATATAAACCTCTAACAGTCCTGTTAGTGCAGCTGGATCGTGTAAGAGGTCACCCTGCAGCAGCATCCCCACTCTGCTCTTCCCTCATGTGCTACCTTCACAGCTCTTGAAGGAGTCCTCCAACCTACAGCGGAGCCATCAATTTAAGCAGTTTCTGTATCTGTTTCCAAGTCATTGAAGTTCCCAGAACAAGGGACAAAAGGTCCCCAAGAGAGGCAGCCAGAGCAGGGAGGGATGGGCTCAAACCGCAGCTCAGTCAGGTGGGACAGACTGGACAAGACCACATCAAGGCTGAAATATGATGTGAGCACCTAAACCAAAGCCTACTGACAACTTCTCTTTCCCTTCTCACCCCAGTCAGAGACAACTGTATTAAGGAAAATCCCAGCAATCAAACAATACAACCCCCACACAACAAGCAAACCACCCCTCCAAAACACTACTGTGACAGTAGCCTGAGGTCAAATAGAATCCAGCATTTGGTAAACATGAAAACGTGTGATTTTTTTTTTTCTTTCCCTGCAGCTCTATTAAATTTACTCATTACCACAAAGCAGATAAAACAAGTTATTCCTTCCAACCTATGCATATCAGAACGTGTCAGTTGTAGAATGACAGTAGTGGCTGTAACACCATTGCACTATTCATTACACCACTGAACCTCTATTCTCCTAATTACAACACCGAAGACTTTTATATAAAAGGTTTGTATGATCAATCTTTTTCCAGTATTGACTGCACAGCTCTGTAAGTTAGCACAGAAACATGAGCGTTATTAGCAAAGTCTCCGCTATCTTCTGCCTCTACTCCCCAGCAAACCCCAAAAGACAACGGTTTGGATTGATGACCCTCAGGGAGCTATTTATTTAGCACATTTTAACATCTCTGATGATCCTGGTGCTCACTGCCAACCAAACAGAGCGACCCACACAGTGCCACGTGCCTGCTGTGACAGTTGTCCCCTCATCCTGTGATAGGATGGTACCAATCCAGTTTATGCCCAGTTTGCTAACAAACGTATCATCGCAGACATTGGTCCAGTGAGATTTTTATTTAGTTGACCTATTCCATAAAACAGGTCAGAAAGTGAAGCACCTTGACAGGACCTGTGGGTGCTTTCCAAATCATGCGACCTGTTTACAACTTTTATTTACAACTCAAAGAACTAAATGAGCCAGAAGCCACAGAAAGACTGAATTTACAGCTAACAGCTCATCACATACATGTGTGAATGAAGAATTGTTTAGGTACAAGATATATTCCACTCACAAAGCCTGTAATTCCAGGCCTTTGCTAGTGAGCAATTTCAAAGAAAAACATATTCCCATGAGGAAATAAACACAAATCCATTCAGGTGCATCATCACCTTCTCCTTCTGCACCGTAGCCCAGCTTTTCAACTGTTCCAAGAACATCGCCATAGGAAGCATCACTTCCAAAAATCCCAAAGCTAGAGCAGCAGTTGGGTCTCAAAACAGCAGGGAAAGAGGATACCGGTTCATGTAATCTTTGCCAGTGAAGCCTCAACACCAGAGAAAGAAGCTACACCCTCAATCTTTGCCATCCTTTTTCACTCCCCGGCACAGACTCGGTTTGTCTTCCGAGGTTTGACCTTCTCCCTAGGAAAAGCAGCAATGGGCACAGTCCAACTCCGCTTTTCCTGTCAGGGCTGCCTCCTGCTCCTACCAGCAAGGGAGCAATTAATCCTCTCTAGGAGAGCATCAAACACAGGCTGCTTTAACGGGACCTCTACAGTAAAAGGGAGCATGGTGAGCTATTCTGGGATGTATTTCTGGCGCATTGCAGGGATACTAGGAATATCACTCATTCTGCGAGCACGCTACAGCGTGGCTAAGATCCAGGGCTGTGTGCAGAGCTGAGTTGTCTCTAGGTATTAAAGAACAGCCCAAAGAAATAAGGACACGCACCTGCACAACCACCATCCCACAGAAAACCCACCTGAACATACTGGCAAGCCAGCTCTGGACACACACGTCTCATTAAAGCCAACGTGACATTTCCAGGTCACTGCAAGCCTGAGGAGGACAGCAGCTTTTTGATTTCAGTGAGTGACTCCCTTTCCCCCCCAAACGCTTTTCGAATCCACTCTGTCAAATCAATGTCAGGGAATCACAGATGTCCTTCTCGGTCAGACTTAAGCTTTGTTTGGATGACTCTGACACCAGCTTTCTGTATTTACTAAATCGATACCTGAGTGACCATTACACGAGCCAAAACATCGCTGCTGCTGAGCTCAAGGATAAAACATGTCAAGCTACCTCCCAGTAATTATGGGGTATGAATGTAAAAAAGGCACACCAGGTAACCACATACAACTGAAGTGACTGAAGCACCAGCATCCACCAGCGGCTGCAACACATGGTGTGCTCCAAACCAGCCAGACTTGTGGTGCAATAGCACAGCTTTTACTGCACTAGTACAGTTGTAAATATAGACCTCACAGAGAAGACAAGGGGAAAACAGTTACATTTGGTTAGGGGATGCTCAACTTCGAAACAGCTGAAGGGTAAAGATCCAACAAGGACTCTCTCCAACATTAAAATAAACCCCCAAAAATGATTTAAGAGCAGCAAAGAAACACACATAGAAGTATCTCAATCCAGTTCATTAACTTGTTTGTGCTTCGCTCTTCACATTTCAGCAGACCATGAGCAATTTCTCCTCCTCTTTGCAACGCTACAGCTTCAGCTCCATGTTCTCCTCCCTGCACAACCCCACAGCGGGAGCTTACAGAGTAATAGGATTCAGTAAAACAAAGGTGGCTGCACAAGGCTCCAGCAGAGCTGAAGATCAAGCATTCCTCCTAAGCGCCTTAAAGCTTCCATTTATCTCTCTGAGAAACGAGATGCTGACTAGTTGGTTGAAAGGTAGGGGACAACATCCCAAAACGACCCCACATGCCACCACATCATCCTGTTTTTTTTAAAGCAGTTGAAATTACGCAAATAGTCTAAAAAAACCTAAGAGGAGAGCATGAGGAGCATCTGGAGGAACATGCCTTCTTCTTTACCCTGCCCCAGCCACCTGCAGTCACTACAGGAGCGGGGGCTGCCCTTGGCCGCAGCCCACAGGGCTCTAACCCTGCCTTTTCAATGCAACATCATTCCTGAAGGGGTGAGAGAGACCAGCCTCACCTCTGCAAGGCTGCTTGACATATAAAAGCTGGTTAAACCTTTCTGAGGCCAAACAGAATAAACCTCATCAGTAACTGGCACCGCACAAGACTTTCATTGAATAGCCACTAGAGTGCAGCAAACCATCAGTGTTTAACAGAAAAAAACCAAGCAGCCTACCATTTTTTGAGGTCAAATACTCCAGTATTAGCAAGAAACAACACAGCCCTTAGTTCCAAACTAAGGTACATGTGTTCTATTTACTTACACACAGCGAGAGTTCTCATCCTGCAACAGCAGTGGTAAAAGCCAGGCAAAACAAGGATACCAGAGTACTTTCAGAATGTATAAATTTGTTTAAACAGCCCTTATACCCCATCACTGCTCACTTTCTGTGAGTGCTGAAGCAGGTGGTTCATTACCACACACACGTTTCACTGGAGAGCAGCACTAAAGCAGGTTTTGTACTTCCATGGGCTGATATTCCCATCACTCACCTGACTCTAACAATAACAGTCAGGACATAAATACACTGTAAACTGGTGCTTCCAAGCAGACCAGAGCAAAACATCAGGGGATTTATTTCAAATACCTTCTTCCTGATCTGTAAAGCACTAAAATTGTTCAACAATTATTAATACTTAATTTATAGCCCAAAAATTATTTTCTTCGCATTAACCAAGATAATTTAAAAGAAAAGGGGTGGGTAGGGAGGAAGGCTAAAGAGATCAAATGTATTTGCCCTACTGTTTGCACCTTAGATGAAGCTCAGAGAAGGTTTTATGGTAAGAGGTATGGCTGTACCCACGTGGGGGCTGAATCCAGCCCTACACATCAAGAGTTTCTGTATAAGGCCAGACGTGCTGCTGTTAGCGAAACACTATTGGGAAGTGGAGGCTATAGGCACTTTCTAACATCTCAGTTCAAAGCCTTTCTGTGATTTTAAAGTTGAAGTATACGACAATTGTATAGAAATAGATATCCAGATGCAGAATACTCCTGTGACCCTTTTATTCTACATTTGACATGCTTCTTTTCCCCTCCACGTGTTCAGCTTTGCTCACCTCCCTGCCTGTCTGCAGCTCCCACATGGACCAGGACCAGGCAGGGTCCTGCTGCCATCAGCCCATCCTGCATCTGCACCACCAAGCACATGGTAGTCAACAACAGATGAGGGAACTGAAAACACGTTTTCAGGGTTGTAATACAGTGCTGCAGACTAAAGAAAAGACATTCTTCATACCAACTTTTAAAACAACATTTCTGCTCTGCAAGCGCTGCAAAATCCTGCATTCCCACCTCAGTACCAGCTCCCAGAGCATCTCTTCTAACATTTCACCATAGTTCTTTACCAAGAGCGATTTTTGGTAGCTGAAGACAGATTCTTTTAACTCCAAGCCTGCTCTAAATCACATTAATATTGTAGCATCAGAGCAATGCAGACACTTATCCAGGGTTCTGGTTTAAAAATCCAGCTGCCTGTACATTCTATCACCCTACAGAGAAGCTGTTAGAAATGAATAAACTCACTGCGGACCAGTGATGTGTTTGGAGTACAACATGGATGATACTAACCAGTATTATTCTTTTTAGCTTTGTTTCCTTAGCAGACTAGTTACTGAACAGCCCTAGTGCCATAATCTTACTTTCTAACAGGAGTGTAGAGCAAGACTCAAATACAGCAAAGACCCTTTCTGTTGTTGCTTTTTCTATGGCTTTCTACAATGACAACCGAGTTCTTCACAAATGTTACCTTCACAAATACAGAAAAGAATGGAAGCGTTTAAATTTTGTGAGATTGGGTTGTGATTCTGCAGATGTGATTCTATTTTCCCCCTTTAAACAGAAATACACAGGGGAATTCTCAGCTGGTGACAGAGGCTGTAGTTTTTAATTTAATTTTCTACATTGCCATCTTTGGTGAAAATAAATAAATGAATAAAAATCAAGCATTACACGACTGTATCCTTTACAGATACAGATTCACCTGACAGACTAGACTGACTGCCATCGGCCATGGAACGTGTACACACGGATCTGCAGAGCTCATATTAAGCTCACTCACTGCAAGGCTGTGATGTTTCATGCTTCAGTGCATTCAGAAATTCTCTTTCCTCAGATACCTCTGCTATAGACAGATACATCTGATCTTCAGTACCAGAAGATTATGCAATCATTTTAATAAGTATTTTTAGTTTCCTTTGAGGTTGGTTTGTTAGAACAAGACAGTTAAGTAACCGAGATGACTACAAAACAAGGCCCCATGTTTTATTCAGTTGGTAATTAATAACTCCACTGTACAAAGCCCTTTGAAAAAAGGGAAAGGGTAGGGATACAAACCCCATTTCATTCTTCTCCTCCCCAGCTCCTTCTCACAGGTGGAAGCGTGCGCCCGTGCTTGATCATAGTGCTGGGAGAAAAGCCTAGTTCATGTTCCAGAAAGGCTGAACTACACCTGGCACTGTGGAGGGTTTTTCTTTAGGCTGGTGTAAGGGGAAACTACTGCAAAATCATTCATTGAACTCAGACAGCATTTGCATCGCTCTTCTGAATTTTTAAAGAATCCATAGGATAGGAGAAGTATCTATCAACAAGAAATACTCATGGGGAAAATAAAATTAAAGTGAAATCAAACACCTCCCCTCTGATTACCACATCTGCAGACACAAGCAGTGAGGCTATCCCCACCCCTACCCTCAAATTCCAAAATTAAAGCTTAGCATCTGTGTTTAATGAATACTGTTTTTCATCTTTTTTACTTGCAATCTATGAACAAAGTCAAATTCTTCTCAGTTACAATGCTGAAATCAGAATTCAAGCTGTGACACACTTATTGGGTTAACTCCTGATACACAGGGAGAAGTATGACTTTTATGGCATCAAAATGGTGGAAATAATGCAATTTTGTTGATCTGCTTAATCCCCATGAACTGACTTAAACAGAGCCTGAGATCATTATGAGACAGGAGCTCAGCACAATCCTGGAAGGGAACACTTGGCCTCTCTCCCCAGCAGACCCTGACTCTAGATGCCAAACAGCCTTTGCGAAGTTCCTGGAAACCAGTGCTCTATCTCTGCATCGGGAATACCTTCCACTCTGGGACAGACACCAGGTAGCATAAGGTTTTGGTGCTGGCTTCACTAACTTATTTTTCCCATACATAAAAGTGTTTGTCCTCTGCAGATTTCTGTAAAGCAGGTTTTACCGTTTCCACTTTGCCAGCTTTATTTCTGGATTGCTTTCAAAAAGCAAGGCAAAATTCTTCATGTAATAACTTAGAAAGAAGAGACCAGACCTCATGTCATCAGTTTGACTGAATCTCATTATCCAGCTGTGCTCTAAACCAGCATTTCAAGGATATTTGCACAAGTCATTATTTGCTCAAAGAATAAAATCTGGACAAGTACATCTCAATCACGTATACCTCACAGAAAGCTTAATAAACACATCCAGAGATGGTTTTGTTGTTACTAATGAAGCTAAACTGCTTCTACCTCTCCATGGCACTACCAGAAAAACAGTAACTGACCCCTTGGCATGGTATCTATGGCCAGTAGGGAACCGCGTTAGGCGAACATCACATCATTCACATACAATGTGAAATTCATTCTAACACAGTAAGGAAACAATTTCACTATTTATCAATCCAAGAAGAAATTGCAAGAAGTTAATCTAGCACATTATTTTCCATAAAGAGTATGCTAAAGTCTATCCAAGAATCTGGTGACATAAGAAGAAACATTTTTCACGCTCTTTTTCCTCATGTAGTCTGACCAGAATGAAGAAGAACATGTGTAACATTTGGGAATAATCAACAGCAGACAGGGCACTTAGATAAATTCTTTTGAGTTGTGTGAACACTTACTCCAGTCAGCAGCTCCTAAGAATCATAGAACCTAACTGCTCTACTTACTTCGTTTTCTAAGGTGTGGGCAATTCTGAAGATACTAAAAAACTCAGACATCACAGTCCTGGCACATTATCAAGTGGAAATCTCAATAATAATAACAATAAAAATTATGCTTATAAGCAGCATTTTCACAAAGAAGGAATATAAGCAGCAGCATATTTGTCACAAAAGGGCACCTCACAACAAGCTTTTGAAAAATCAGCCTGTACATGTAAATAAACTGTGATCACACTGTGGTTTGAATACACTTGAAGGCTTTTTTTTAAAAAAAATGAAACACATCATTCAAACAAAGCTGTGTGTATGCAGGTTAAATATCAAACACAGATGTCGATCAGCACAGGAGGAAGCTTGACTGGCAAACAAGTGCTCCACTGTTTAGGCTTAAAAGACACTCCTAAATCAAAAACCTCTTGCCCACAGCACAAGAGGCAGGACCAACGAGCCCATGCTTGCCCATGAGGGCACACACAGCCTTTTCTATCAGTTCTTACAGCAAGACCAGACCACCACTTTCCTATCAAGAATGGAATAACAGCTCTTAGCAACACAGCCACAGATCTTCACCTGCATTTAGTAGCCTCCTCCCCATTCCTAAATCACACACTGCATACAGTAACATAATAGAGCCAGTCTATCCTGTACTCACCATTTGCATGCTTGTCCACTTGTCTGTTTGAAGCTGAAACACTTGAACTCCCATCACTAATTCCTGAAGGTTTACTCTTTGCTCAGTGCAATGCTTCTCTCTGAGAGCCACAAGAAGATCTGCAACTTTTCCACAGAGCCCAGCTTCTGCTGCACTTGGAGCCAGCTGCAGTCACTTATCCCAATAAGGAACACCTGGCACCTTACCTCCACCTCCACCTCTTGCTGCAGCAATCACCAAAACCAGGCTCAGGTGGGACTGGGCTCTGCGCAACCTTATCCAGCTGAAGATGTCTCTGCTTGCTGCATGGGGGTTGGACTAAATCACCTATAAGGGTCCCTTCCAATCTGAACTATTCCATGATTCTATGAGAACTTAGCACAAACTGCAGGTGCAGCTGCTCTTGGAAACAGTAAGNGTTTAAAACAGAGTAGATGAGGTGCTGAGGGGCATGGTTTAGTGATTGATAGGAATGGTTTGACTTGATAATCCTGTGGGTCTCTTTCAACCTAGTTATTCTGTGAAATAATAATAAAAAAACCTGCCAAATGCACACATATATGAAGATATTACAGCTAACGAAGCCTGAAAACATAGCTGAGTGCACACTGGGGTTAATCACTCCAACCTTTAGCAACTTAAACCATCTCAGAAGGTTTGTGTCCCTGCTGCTCCATGTGTAGAGCTGTGAGCCCCATGCCACAGATATTTACCAGCAAAATCCCACTAATCCTTAACGGGACACCCATCCACTTCACACACGCTCTCTCTGTGATGGGCTTAGACAAACTACTAAGCTACTGCCTTGGCCCAGCCATAGGTCACACCAACAGAACAGCATCTGGGAAACTAGTGTGCACGAGGAATGACTGGGTGAGGCAGATGAGAGTCAGGAGCTGAGAAATACAGATGGTGCCATGAGGGATGCCTGCTGTTCACAGGGGCTTAAGGGGAAATTGGGACCTTACAGGTGACCACAGGAGAATGCTGGGGACCTCATGGAAAGCTGATGTTTGTGAGGTAACCACATCCACAATGCCCTCTGAGGGAATAATAATAATGATGATACAAATACAAAAAAATATACAAGAATTATAGCATTATTTTCAATGCTGCTATGATGATTATTATTATTATGATATTATTCCCTTTAGAGAACAGGATCAGAAATACCAAGTGTAGGTATGGAGGGTATGGATCTAGTAAGACTGGAACCATCCAGAAGAGCATAATCAGGAGCAGGTTATTTATTCAGGAGAGGACTGAGGCGGAGGAAGTGAGCTATGAGGGTGGAAGAAAGGAAGGTTAAAAAATGGGATCATTGAGTCATGTGAATGGGGTCTGCACATGGTCACAGCAGGTGGAGCAAGACAAGGAAACAAAACCCATGCTCCTGACGCTGCCAAAAGAGTTTAAACTGCTTCTGCAGTGCTTCTGACACTTTCACCAGTGCATCATATTGCTCTGTATCTGGGCTTGTCAAATCCAGCATTATTCAGCTTATTTCCCACCAGAACACTGGCATTTAACACAGCTGCACATGTTAGAACCCCTAGGAAACAAATCCTAGGTGTGGCTTTGGGTTTGTTTGCTTCTTCCTTTGCTTTTGTTTGCTTAAAGTACTTAAACCCAACCCCTCGGCAATAAAAACTGTGGGGAAGCAGAATTCCAAGTTGTGCTTTCAGGCACAGCAAGGTCTTATGTTCTGGTTAAAGTCCGGTGAGTTTAGCATGACCATGGGCGATGCTTCTCTTTGCAAAGCAGAGCGCTGCATCTTAGCCATGTGCAGTGATGCTGCCTCTCTGTTTACCCCATCACCAGTAGTGCACTATCAAAACTTTCTTGATAATCAGAAATGGTTTTAGGACACTGTCAAGTACATGAGAAGATAAAGCCAAGCTTCAGGAAGCTGGACTGTGTCTTCTCAGGTACTCAATAGTTTCCTAAAATTGTTTCCGATTATCGAGAAGGTTTCAAGTGCCTCCTTAGCTGCAGAATGATGGCTCCATTCAATTCCGCCTTTAATGATAGCCACGGGCAGGCAGGCATGATTTTCCTTGCTCCCATCTCACCACAAAGCAGACAGACCAGCAATATGAGTCTAAACAAATAAGCCATTAGTGCCAGCTGGCTATTTCCAATTGAGTTATATCTTTTCTCTATTATATTACATTGTTGCCTAGAGGTCTTCTGCTCTTCATTTCTCTGGCTTGGTTATTTTATTACCCAAGCGTCACGGCTGGATAGCATACGGCAGTAGGTTTTGGGCATTGACTCCAAACTGATGAAAAGAATCGACTTTGAAAACCTCAACCATTTCTCTGAGGTCTTTGCCATAGAGAGTCTGAAACACACATTCCAGAGGGGTGCCAGTTAGGGGGTTGCCTGACAATTCAAAGACACCAGAAAAGCTGTTGCAGATTCTGGATGTGAAGTCACTTGAATATTTAACAGTGCCCACACTCTCTGGCTGGTCTCCCAGATAGATAGTATTCCAGTGTCAAAAAGAAAGTCCTGTGCAGGGAGAATGCTTACAAATCATTGTTACAGAGACAGGAAAATGACTGATCCTGTGGGATGCAGAAGTATGTATGTAGGAGGAGAGAGGTAAAACTGCACATGGGAAATCAGACCCAGTTTGACAGCCACAGGACCTCTAAATCCCTTACAACTTTTAAGCTCATAGCCCAAGTCTGTGAGCATCTTTAGCATCAATTTGCTGTAAGACTCATCAGAAAGTTTTGTTCAGTACAAATCACTGAATGTAGCTCCAATATTTGTACCAGGGACTGTGTCAGGGTCCAGGTCTCTTACTTCACAGCACTCATTCTTAGCACTTCTCTAACATCCCCTTTCATTATATACAGCATCCATTTTATCTCTTTGTTATTTCTGACGCCACCTCAAATTTTATATCTGTCATAAAGAGAATTTTTCACCTGCAGGTTCCCATTTGCCAGTCCTTGATGTATTTATATGTGTACCTTGAGCCTAGCAACATAAAACCAAAATGCCCTTTGCAGGAGCTACTGAAATCACAAACATGGTATTCACAGATGTTAACGGTCAGAATCACCTTAGGCAGGTTTGGATGGGCTCCAAAATAAAACTGTTTCCTCTTTTTTATCATAAGTAACTAATGTCTGGCCCCAGTTATCACTTAGTGTTTTGTTAAACTGACCAGAGGAAGGTCACTGAAATGAGATGCTGCAACACAACTGTCTGTAGAGATGTACGATCTCTTGGTCTTTCAGAGATTGTTGAATTAGGAGTACAAACAAACAATGATGATGAAAAGAAATCTTCTACCAGTCAGCTGATAGTTTTAGGATATGTGAGCAAGAAAAGTGGTCTGATTTCCAAACCAACTTACAGTATGAGTCCTATACTTTCATTAGAAGTGTTTCTAGGTTCATATCTGAAAATGCCTATAAATTGGTTTCAGCTGCTCATCAGCATCTCTGATATCCCCAAAGGCAAAGTACAGTTCAGAGAGATACGTGGTGCAGAAGTGGATGAGAAAGCCTACACTGTGGCTGTACTGGTACCTAGCACTAAATTCACACTTTATTATTTGACTGCAAAGACGAAAGAAGGGGAAAATTACAGTCTAAAGAGGAGATGGAAGATGTGAACACAGTATTCTTCTCCCTCACACTTCCATTTTATCTGTCCATAACCACCTTTTCATTCCTCCTATGAGTAGCTGCAGCTCAGCTCTAAGTATTCCTATCTAGAAACTTCTCAAATGTTATCCTGAGTTATGAATCAAAAGCATCTCATTTCTCACTCATCTGACCTAAACTGACTCCTGAGAGGAGACAGACTGGCTGGCAGCAGTGAAGCAAAATGAACATTTCTCATAGATTCAAATAAGTATTTATGTAGGTTGTGCTCAGACTCTTCATCATCACTGTCGTCACTGCTGACAACAATAACAAGTGGGCACTCTAATAAATGGTCAGAGAATTGATGAATGCCTCCTCCGAGGTTATTTTCTTGTGGTGGGACAGCTGACCACACTGGCCTTCTGCTGCTGAGTGTAACATAAAGGATACTTTATTTTATGAAAAACAGCAGTTCTGCTCAAATCCTGTTGTGCACAGCTCAAAAGACCTGACTGCAGCTATACCATCCATGCACCGAGTCCCTTCTACTCAGACAATTGTAACTGCGAATTATCTCTACAGGACCTGGATGCCCAAAAGCTCTGGATTGCAAATCTAGACTAGGTTTAGTTTACTTTTTACTCATATGTTTTAATTTTCTTTGAGGAGCAACAGGAATAAAGTCTGTCTTGATTTTTTTTCATAGGTCCCAGTTAAGACACTTGCTCCCCCAAATTAGATGGAATTTGTAAACCTAAAAAATCTATTTCATACCATGTGTACATAAATTCTACACCCTGGACAGCAAAAGGAAGGCACCAACTCCTACTATGAATATATCTAAATTCTGTTACCCAGCCCATCTTTCCGAAAGGTAATAAACAAACAGCATCGAGCTCTGCAAGCAGATGCTAATGAAAGAATGAAGAAGTTTTCACTGCCCCCAACTCCCCCTTCTCAATCACGCTTAATTGCAGACTGAGGACACCAGATTTTTGGCTGCTCACCTCTATTGTGTTAGCTTGGAGACTGCAGCAAGCATCTTCAGCCAGTAGAAAGGAACTAGCTTCTTTGCAACAGCCAAATGAGAGACTCTCATGGCAATGACCTGGGCAGTTATACAGATTTTTTTGTGCTCTGGGACCTGGAGCAGGACCCAGAAAATTCAGTACTCATAGTGGAGCTTTCTTGGGGTTGGCTGTTAAACTTCTCTTATGCATTTGTCAGCCCTTTTCTGCACAGAGAATGCTGTAGTTATCTGGTTTTCTTTAAGACAAAGGAATAGAACTGGTGACAAGGATGATCCTTCACTGTAGTGCCTCACTGAGGATCTTCAAACTGAAGAGGTTTTTTTAACTGGAAATCATCAATGTATTAATTTCAATGGGAACCAAGAAGNCCCAAAACCTTAATAACTTGGTGTTGTGTTTTTGAGGAGGGATTTTTGGTGTTGTTTTAATTTTCCTTCATTTTTAGGATAGACAAAGAAAATACGCTGCTAATGTTTTACAGATGTACTGGCTTTGAGCTGCTGACAGATGCAGGAAGTTGGTTTTAGCTAATATAATTAACCACTATGACCTTCCAAACTCACAGGGTATTAGCACATGATCTGTTGATAACAGCGCTATGTTGCTGCTGCCCTCCATTCAAACACTGCCTTCAAAATGGTCTGACAGGGATATTCCCAGGTTTGGGAAATGCTGCATAACTTCAGTTGTCATGATAGATGTGAACCTTGCCTCTCAGAGGGCTCTTACTTGTGATACTGCCTCTTCCCCACTAGCTTGGAGAACAAAAAGGATCCTGTAGCCATGACTTGGAATGTGAGCAAACACCACAAACCGTGAGGCGCTACGTGTCATGTAGTGAGCAAGCATGAGGCTCTCTAAGTTCTCCTTATAATTCTGCCCATAAATCCTTCATATGCAGACTATAATCACTGTCATTCAGGGAATGAAACTCATTCCTGTACCTAGAAACCCCTGTCATCAATCAACTTCGAGTCAAATTATATACCGTCAGGTTTTTTAGCCATAAAAGTAGGTAGGTGATGCTCATCTACCATTAGTGGCATAGTAAGAATTAATTACCTAATGTTTTTAAAAGCCACCTGATCAAACATGGCGACACTACACCTAGTAATATTTCTTATTGCTCCGGCTGCTGACTGTGTCCAGGAATAGGTCTCACATAAAAGCGAGAGACAAAAGCTAGGTGGAAAAAAATCAGGAGAATGGAGGGATTAGAGTTGCAGACATGTAAGTAAATTATTCATTTCAAGGAGTGGCAGGTATTGTCACTGTTTTAAACATGATAAATGCCATGTGGTAATAACTCCAGGGTTTCCTGCAGTTGTGGGAGGATGAGAGGGTTTAGGAAGAGAAGGAAGGCAGGGCACGAGCACTAGGCAGCAGAGGGAAGTGATTAGCAGCTGAGCAGAAGGGCAAGGAGCAGCACAGGGGCAGGGAGCAGCCGCGGTGCCTTCTCCTCTCACCATCAAAATGCTTAGATCTCCGTGCCAGCTAATCCTCCGCAGGGATGAGCAGAGAAAGCTGCTGAGTCTTATTAATGAGAGCAGTGTTCTCCGCATCGTCTGGGTCTTCCACTCTTGCAAATACTCCCCTCACACTCTTGGCAGACAGCATGGGCCTTGTGGGACATAGAGAAGCTCTGCCTTGTTGTGTGTGAAAAGCTGGTCTTAATTGGGAAACAGGGCTTATAGAAAGGTGTGAATGTGATAAGACTCAAACACCGAGATGCTCTATTTAACTATGGAGGAGATGTTTTCCCATGCTGCCTCCTGGTGTCCCTCAGGGTCCCCATCTTGAGAAACCCATTAGAAAGAAGGGATCATTGAAGCATCAACTGATGACTTTCAAGCCTTTGTGTTTTGTGTCTATTCTCACATTGAAATCATCAAACACATCCACTTAAGTAAAGAGACTTGTAACCTCTCCTGCCCTCAGCTTTGTGTTAATTAATCCTCATTCTCTTCTTCAGCATTTGTAGTGCCTTCAGTTTACAGACAGCCCAGAGAGGGATCCTTTCTGCTCTTGTCCCTCAGGAGATTTTGACAATATTTCTGAGGTGCACTGACACACAAACTTACATCCTTCCCTACTTATTTTTCAGTGTAAAAAAAAGAGGATTGTCTCAAATATTCACTAAGTGATTATGTCACTGGCCTTGCACAACGGACACTTATGCTCAGATTCCTGGTCTGAGTGAAAAAGAGCAAAAACTCTCACTTTTGTCTCCTAGACCCCTGCCAAAGTGCTCTACATCCAAGCCCTGAAATCAGGCTGCTGCTGCCGCACTTGCCTGTCTCCATCACAGAGCATTTAACTGTTGATACAAAGTGGTTTGGTCCCCAAAGGAGATTGAAAGTGTCTCCAAAACCAGAGCAGACAGTAATGTGCCAACATAAATATGTTTCCAATCACGTGCACACAGGAAAAAAAGATGTTTGATGGAAGACGATTTTCATATCAAATAAGCTGCGTTGCTGAACGTACAGGTATATTTCAAACTGCAGCAATAGTCTGGAGAGGCATGTCACTTCAGCTCTCATCAGGGGCCAGCACAGGCTCGGCTGCCATGCTTGCACTTCTGAAGAGCATCAGGATACTTTATTAGCTCAACGCTTCTATTGAAGAATGAAAATTTCCTCTTCTCTTCCTTATTTTAGTCACTGCCCTGACCAAGCAGTTGGGCACAATTAAAGAAACACAGCCCTATTATTCCTCTTTAGAACAGCTTTCATTGCACGAGTACTTGCCGTACACATTTTTGTCTACCAGCATGCACAACTCCACTATTCTAATGAATCACAAATGTGCCGTCTTCTGTGATTTCAGATGCCTCAGACTGTATCCAGAAACTTCTTTGATTGTGTTGTGAAAATGCTGTGACCTGGAGATCTGATGAAAACTCCTACAGAAGCAAACCTTACCCAGGTCCCTCTCAGATGCTGGAAAGTAGTTCATACTCCCAGGTTCTTAATTATACATACATGGAGCAGATTTAAATCTTTAACTAATGGGGAATTTTGTTCAACTTTCCCCAAAACCTTTAATCCATAAATTCTCCAAGGTATAGAGAGACAGTTAGAAAATTGCCAATACAAGGAACAGCAAAGAATGCAGGGAAATGGAAATCATCACATCACAGTTAACAGCCCTCCTAGCAGCATCATTCTGCATGCAGCCCCAAGGCCAGAGGATCAGAAATAAAGCCTGAGAACAGAAGGCCCTATTACTGTCTGTAAAGGTGCTCTGCAGCATTCAAACTCCTGTTAAGAATAACTTTTCACTAAGGCTCAGGGAGGGTTGTCTGTGGAGGTTTTGTAAGTTGGTGTGTTCAGGCAGCTGCTAGGAGACAGAAAAGAAAGCAATGCTTTCAATTATTCACCTAGAACAAAGAGATTACCTATTATTAGTCTGCTCTCCAAACAATTTCTGATTTAATAAACCATCTTCCCAATTCACTAAAATGCATAACTTTACATTATTTACTTTTGAACAAAGCCTAAAGAACATCGCTACGTCACTGTAAAAGAAAGTTAAGCTCCCTAAGCCTATTGCTGTCCATGTAGTATTGATTTAAACTACTAGAAAAAGAACTAAGCACTTTTAAAAATTCCAATAGTCTCTTTGTCCTGATTTGGCAATACAGAGGTGTGATGATTTAAAATTCTGATAATCTAGTGGGATATAAACAAGGCTTTTCACATTCACATGCTGTTTAGGTTTTCTTCAGTTTGTTTTTCCCTTTGGAAAGACTTGCTCAGAGTTCAAGTATCCCCATGAGAAACTTCAACCATAAGGGTTGAAGTAGCGTGTTTTCCACAACGGTATTTGCCACAACGAACAAGCCAGGTAAGTTTTGGGATGGCCCAATGTCTGTACTTTACTCTCTAGTAAAGTTTTGTTCAGAAAAAACCCAGAGTGCACCATTATTCCTTCCAGAGCCGCTGAGATGAAGTGTCTCTGCTTTCTCTCTTGTGTGCATGCAACAACAGAACAAAGAAATCCAGAGACTGTTGAATGAAAAGGTGTTTTTCCTTGGTTTTAAATAAGCTACCTGGAGAAAAACATTTACTATGCTGAATCTGATAAGCTCTTCTGAGGGGTCAGGCCCTTTCCACTGGGAACACAGTTTGGCTGACCTTATTTAACCTTTCATTTTCCTGCAGGAACTGTCACCCAATGGGAGTGACAAAAAAACCAAAAAGCACTGCTGATTTTTAGCCTTCTCTTAAGTTGGATTGGTCACTTCTTCTTTCTCCCAGTCTGTGAGCGCTTCACAGGGACTTGTAGCAGACTCTGGTTTCCTGGGGACGCTCACTTTCAAATTATGAATGTTCTAAGTGCCTAACATGGCCTTTTGCTTGTACGTTGAGGCAGGTCAGTCTTGACAAAATGGACAGCTTACCACTGCAGGGCTACAGGCTGAGCTGCTTCTTAGTATCATAGAATCAGGTTTGAAGCCTGCTCCCCAGACCACTGAGGGTCACTACACAACATCCACAGGGGAGCAGGATCCCTTCTACTCAACCACAGGCGATAACCTGGCTTGGGCACTGCCAGAGAAATGAAAGCTGGCTTCTGCTCTTAGGACTACTTACATGTTTTATCCTCATTTTGCCTTGTTGCCATCACCCTGGAGCAGTCCCACACCAAGCTCTCAAAAACCAGATGAATGCCATACACCTTTTACCCTCATGGGAATATCCAGCTACTGGTTTTTGAGGCTTCTGTTTTGACCCAGTCTATGAACTCATGTTCTTGGATTACACAGTACTGATGCTGTTTCTTCCCCCCAAAACCCTGATTTAAAAAAAAAAAAAAATTAAGGGCACTGCTTTATACTGTAACAGCACTTGAAGAAACCTACTTTAAAGTTTATGATGCTTCTCTGCTGACAGAAAACACCCAAGAATGGGCAAGATATTATAGCATGAGACATTCACAGAAAGCCTGAGAGTAAGGGGAAGTCCAGTTAATGTGTGGTGAGAGATGACTAGGAAAAAACAGAGGTGGGAAGCAATATAAAGCTTTGTGTTCCAAGTTGTAAATTTGCAACTAGAATTAACCTACTGGTAGAAAACAGTAGCTGGAATTTTATGGGAATCAATAACTGAAGGAGGAATCACTATTTTCATCAGCTTTACATGAACGTAACTGTAAACAGGTGATTTTTTACTTTGTTAACGTGCTCTGGACACTTGGCCACAAACTGGTAGGTTGGTAGAGATGCTGCATTCAATTACTTAAGAAATAATTGCATATATTATCTCCAGTGGTAAAACTCGTTTAAGAATCATATCCTTTCCCACCAAAGCTTATTTTATATAACCCCTTTGTTATGCTGATGCAACCTCTTGTTGGATAACCTTGCAAAACCAGACCAGTAAAATGACCTCAGTTAAAAGAAAAACATCTTCTTAAAAAAAAACCCCAGCTTTTAACTGTGATCGAACTGGGAATAAGTATCTGGGGTGGAGATAAGGGGCACCTTTGGAAATAGCATTGTCCTGGAGAAAAAGGCGAGAAATTAAGATTGCAATGTGAGTACTGACATTTGAGCATGCCAGAGAGACTCTGGAGACCAGAGCATTGAAGCAAAATGGGAATTGAGATTTCAGTACTTCCAAGGAAGTGAAATGGCAGCCCACTAACTGCCTCCCAAGGAAAACCCACTGCTCCAGATGAGCTGTCAGGACAGCCCTTGTAACAGAAAAAATAAATATAAAAGCCACATCCCTTAGAAATGCCTTTGGAACCTGAGGCAGGAACAGGAGTTACGTCCAATCTTGGGATCGTAAAACTGCTGCACGACTCATACCCCTTCTACAGCAGCGCCTGCACTTCATGATTTCTGAAGTGCCCAAGGCACTGATGATTTCATTTCAGTGTATGCCCAGCGGCACTCACAGTTCATCAGCAGAGCAGCCATCCTCTCAGCTCATACTTTTAAAGCTCTAGCTCAGGCCAGGGAGATCTTCAGATGCCATTTTGCCTGAGGAGCCTAACTAAATAAGTGCATTGAGAACACACCAAGCTCCTGATCACCATGAATCCCTGCTTCAGGGCAGTGAGAAGTGGAAGCACCACCTCAGAAATCAAACATGGGGCATGAGGAAATGTAGAGCAACAGGGTGAAAACTGAGTTAAAGACAGAGATTTTGATACAGAGGAAAGCAAAAAAGCTCTAATGCAACAGAGCACAGACTGGATGTGTGCTGGATGGGAATACTGTTAAAACAGGACACCACTGTTGTTCAGGGACAGATGGGTTAATGAAGTTTTGCAGGAAAGGAGGACAACACAGAATGCTTAGGATAGGCCTGCAGAGCAGGAGGCCACTGGTAACAGACAAGGTGAAGTCATGCTCCAGGGATACGTGGAACTCAAGTGCCAAAACTCACCCTGTGCCTGCCAGCCCTTACACTGGAGTCTTGTGAAACTCAGTTCAACCCATTTCACTTCTGGCACAATGCAGAGTTTCTCAACACTCATAAGTGATGGTCCTTCCACGTAACATCCTCTGTCACCTTGCTGGTAACAGCAGCGCAGATCACCAGCTGCTTCCTACAACAGCCTCTGGGACTCCCAAGGTTTTTGATTATACTCCACAAGCAGATCTCAGCAGATCCATCACCTAGCAGAGCACACTGGGACTTCTTTGGGAACCCCATGGTACAACAGTTGAAGTAGTGGCTGTGATTCCGAAAGTCACCAAGAGAAGCACACATATACATTAACCAGAAGAGAACAGACGCTAAAAAGGGGGCAGGAGGCACTACCACCAGTACCTGAATGTCAGCATGTCTACACAACACTGACATTTGATATTTGCAGTTGCTTCATTCTAGGATAATCCCCCCTCAAATGGCTTGCGCAAGGGAGACGACAGCTCAATAGTCCATGAACATCATGAATGTGCTAATATACTTACTTTTTCTCCAGTGAAACTGGAAGCACCCTTAATGCTGCCATCAGTCCTGGAGAGCAACTCTTGCTTCCTGCTCTGGTACTTACCCTCTCTCCAGACCAGAGCAGAGATTTATATGGTGTTTAAGTCGATATCTTGCTGTAACATGACAGAAGTGTGTGCCTAGGAGTACTTTTTTCTCCACCCTCCCTAAGGGTTTGATTTCTGTTCGGGTACCTCTGCTCAGCAGTAACTTTGTATATAAAATACGCTGTCATGGATCCTTACCTCCACTTCCTAGCATGATTCCTTGACTGCATGTGTTACTTAACGATCTGTGACTGTCATTGCCTTGGTCTGGGGCAGCTGTCTTCTCTGAGAGCCAACACTGAATGCCTGAGAAGGGTGGGAAAATGAGCAGTGTTAAGAGTGAAATGATCTTTTCCTTCCCAGCTCAGGGTGGTTTTGTTTGCCATGAACTCTCTCTCATGGCAGGGTTCTGTTTGTTAAACCTTACTTCCCTCTCCTCCTGTACCAGCTTGCTAGGACACTGGGAAATACCTGACAGTGAGCAGGAAACTTGGGGATTTGTGCTGCTGTGTCTTCTGTCTTGACACAAGGCAGAATATTTCTACTACAGGCTGAGTTCGGGGAACAGCAGAAATGAGGAATGATAAGATCTAGGCCCTTAGCTATCATGAGGTGTGTCAGATTCCTGATAAGCACTCCGAATTAATGCAACTTTTCAGAGGATACACTGTGCCTACACAGATTCAGCCCCTGCTATTTTAAGGGAAGCTACCTCATCCCAGCCACTTGCTACATCCAACTAGCTCACTTTAGTTAACTAATTAAAGGTCATTATGATGAGGTTATATGAGCCAAATTCTCAGTTAGTTCAGAAGATTAACCAATACCTGAGTTCTGGAAACAACTTTAAAGAAAGGATGGAATATTTTTGCAAATAAAGGGATATTGCTCTCCTATCTCTTCACCTTGCAAGCCCTGTTTTCTGTCAGCTTGTCTTCTCTGCATTGCTGCTTTGCCTCTCACACTGATTTCATGCTCTCCTCTTTCCCAAACTTACTGTCTGCAGTGCTTTTGCGTGGGCTCAGAGTCTGGACCAGAACGTGCTGGAAATAAGCAGCCTTGCACTGCTGCCTGGCAGGATAGAAGCATGCAGGACTGCTGCATTCTCCTCATTTTACTCCACTGTCTTAGAAGCAGATCCTGCAACTTCTTCTGCTCAGCCAAGGGGATCTATGCAGAAGAGGAAGGAGAAGAGAAAAAGGCTTCTAGTTTGCTATACATAGGACTTCTTGTGTGTAAGGCACAGAAAGTCCTCAGAATAGCTGTCTCCCCTCTCCTGGGGATGAAAAATCTCTCTATACTGCTGGACAGGTGTGTTAAACCTGTACTACAGCAGCTCTCCCCGCAGGAACCAGACTTGCAGCACCGAACTTTTAACCCAGGCACCCACAACTGTCTGTATTTTACCCAGAATTTGTTAGGAAGAAAGCAGCTGAATCTCCTGAAGCAATTTGGATCTGTAACTAACACGATTATGGTTTTGACTAATAGGTCTTTTCCTAAGATGAGTTACATATAAAGTCTAAGTGTACAAATTTAAGAGGAAAGAAAAGCCCTGAGAAGAAAAAAGTAATTCTGTTTTCTAACAGCACACAGTCCAAGCAGATGATATATTAAAAAGGATTAATAGCACACTAAAGTAACAGTGAAGTTCATCTTCGATACAATGAACTCTGGATTCAATCTACCACCGTAGGAGACAGATGTTTATTTTCTGAACTGTGCCCCAGCAGCCAGTTTTTAAGAGAAGGAATAAATCTGATTCCTCCAGGTATACATATAGCGTATATTCAAGACCCAGTAAATACAAATTTCCAGCCTCTAAAATATTCTGAGTTCCTCACATTCAGAAAGGGAATGTGTGAAAGCACTGGGTTCCTCTGCTCAGAACAAATACCATCATCTTGTGTGCACTCCTAAATAAAAACCATAATTGCAAAAAGCCACCAGGAGGCAGCATATTAAAACATTTGTGCTAGAAATGACACCCACAACAATAAAAAACCCCACCACCACCCCAAACTCCATCCCCCTCCCACATCTTTAACCTGGTATTTCTCTTCGACCTGATATTTAGTAAATGTAGTCGCCCCACCCTTTTCCCTGTCACTGTACTTTACACACTGGTCTCTCTTCCTCTCTACATACCTGAAATAAGCAGCAACTCCACTGCTGTCAAATAGCTTACTGCAGGGACACAGTTAAAACGGAAGTCAGACTGATATCTGGAATAGCATTCAGTGGAAAAAATGAGTAAACAAAGTAGGTACAAGTGATATGACACAATATAAAATCTCCCAACAGACTAAACCACTTTTGCTTCCTCTGGGGTTTACTGAAACATTCCAAACCTCTGAGCCCTCTCCTAATTCTTTTTCTTTTTGTTTACAAACACACAGCAAAATGCCACCCAAAAGGCAGCAGTTAAATTTTCACTGCCCCAGGACTAGGTTCTTCCTCCTTCCCCAGGCAGTGTTCCTGGATCCCTTGCCGCACTAGGGCTGCTGCTCCCAACTACACTGACCTGGCACGGAACCAGAGAAATGATCCAGCTCTGCATTTCCTGATCTGGGAAAGCTGAAAGTTGTCTCCTCTCCTCCGCCCCCTTGGTCCTTCTTTTCTGCTGGTATAAAGGACTCCTCTCAGTTATGGCTCATAGGATAAGAGGGTAAAATCACTACAGACACATCCAAAAGCTTTTAAATGGATACATTATTTTAAATGCTAATTATTTATGGACTTTGATGCATTTTAAAGTCTGCAATGCTAAACAGACAGTAACTGCTCTAACAGCATCTTGCGTTACAGGCTGAGCATGTGAAACACAGGAAGGCAGCTACAGAAATGTGCAAACTACCTAAAACATTTCTAAATATGGAGCTATGAACACAAGGTATGTGCAAAATCTATCAACAAAGTCCATCATAAACAGTGTACACTCGAGTCCTCAGGAAAGGCAGCTAAGTACAGACCAAAAGCCAAACATGAAAGCAAACACTCGTATTTTCAAACTGCAAATTCAGTTCATAAGAAAACACGTCTGCGCCTCTGGCTTCTGAATTCAGAGACACTACACATTTTCCAATGCAGAAAAATCACAATTAAATTGGGAAATTAACACACAAGCACAATGTCAGCAGAAATCACAAATTTATTTAATCCTTAAATATATCAATCATTTACCATTATGGCAAGAAATATGTACACTGTGTCCCATGGTAAACTGCAGTGTTCCAAAATGACAGAAGTGTATAATTCCGTTGTGGTGGAGAGAACAAATCACAATTTCCTCACATCTTGGTGTGGAAGACAAACTTGGTCTACAGTAATATGTCAACACCACATGCTATGTTAGAAGTATAAAAAAAAAACCACCCTACACCTAATTTGTTAATTTTAAATACAGTTATGCCACTTATAGCCGCTTCACAACAAAAGGTAATTAATGAGAAAAAAAATGAGGCCAGTACTTTTTTTCACAGATCCCATTGGCAGGTTAATATGGCTCAACACATTTATTGTAGATGCTTATTTTAAATATATATTGTTTAAAATCATGTAGTAATTATCAGAGAAGCTTAAATCCATCTACCATACATCCACTAGTAACAACATCAAAATGTTTAAGAACTGCTTTTGATTAGTAATCAACACAGAAAGGTGAAATGATACAAATTAGGGAGCTTTCCCATTTTAAAAATTTCAGGCTGCTGTGTTGGAAATTTTTATCTGCTAAAAAGGACACGAATTGAGATCCCATGCACTGTACGGCGCTGCAGAAAACAGTCAGCCCTGTTGGTAATAGAACCATTAACAAATGAAAAAAAAAAAAAAAAAAATAACTGATCCCTGTAGTTTTTTATTAAAAATGGAAGGGAACAAACCTAAATGCTTGCAAAGATGTATTTTCATAGCGATAACATAAGGGAAGCAAAAATAGTCCCTGCTACAACATTTGTGTTCTGAACTGAGAGCATTCCCCACGCAGCGTTCAGGCGCTCGCAGCAATGGATCAGGAGCCCCAACAAGTTGGGGATGCTGCAAATATTGCTGCCCAGGATGCTGCACGCTGCCTGAGGAGTTTACGAAACCAAGAGCAGACTGAGGAGGAGGGGGAAGAAACAAATCTGTGGTAAAGTGTCAGAGTCTTATTAGAAAACTGGTGTATCTATAGTACATTGCCAGAGAAGCAACAGCAGCAGCAGTGTGAAGCACGTAAACTCTTCATACTAAGCTTTTAAGGCCTAATATTTCTTGAGTATATTAACCACACAACTGGTCTATAGCTTAACCAAAATTTTATATATTTTTAAAGCCTCCTTAAAAAATTTACAGTTCACCCTAAAAGCGATAAAAATCTATCCTTCTCTGTTCTTCCATTTTAATCCTCAAAAACTGCCCCTCAATTGTCACTTAATTCCTTACAGTTTTGCTTAATCATCTAACAGAAACTTTCAATCAGCAGAGTAAGAAAGCAAAGGTAAAGATTCAAAAAGAACCAAAGCAGCTGCTGGCTCACCAGAACACGGAATTTCTGAAGTGAGCAAGCCAACAAATGATGAGATTTTTCCAGTTTACGTGGACTAATAGGCTAAGAAGGTTCCAGCTGGTAAAATGCCAAGATATTATCACTTCCACATTTATCAGTGATTTCGTCCATCTATGTGCTGTAATAAAAATCTGCTTTACAGTAACAGAGCTGCCAGTGGAAATCCTATCCATTCCTACCAGAACCAAAGCAAAATCCTGGGTTTCAGGGGAAAAGGAGTTTCAAAAACCAGTTCTTAAAAAAAGAGGGTAAAATATACTTTTTCTTTTTTTTTTTCCTTTTTTTTTTTTAATAAACAGGATAGTTTTTAAAGTTGTCTGTCAAAACCTGGCATAAATGGAGACAGTGACAAATGTATTTGGTATCTACTGCTGTCCATCAAATCATTTTTTTTTGTTTTTACGTCTTGTTATTCTCTATTTGCATGGAACATCACCTTCATTGAAATGTTAACAGTGTACAGATGGAATATATAGCAACATGGTGCATCACAAATGTGTTACATGAAGAACCTTCACAACTTCATGCACTCAGAAACATGCATGAAGAGAACGGGATGGCCAAGATGGTAATCAACCAGGTGCGTTGGGTACAGAAAATGCAAGAGCGGCACCGCTGATATTTTTAGCTAGGAGGAAGGAGAAAAAAAACAATAAGATTGCCATTACTGAAGTAACATCACCACCAGATAAAAATACATGCTGAAGTGTTAGCCAATACTACTAAAGTAAATCTCCTCAAGACCAATTAACACAACATTGTGCAGAGAACTCAGGGAAAAAGAACCCCAAACACTCAGGCATAAGAGTCCTTTTATTTTTCAAACCACTTTACAGACATTTTCCATCTTTACAACATGCCAGAGAGGCTGTTAAAATAACAAAGGAAACTGAGGCAGGATGCCAAAGTGCCTTACAATTTCTGAAAGCAGGGAGGGCAAAATTCAGATGTGAATCTCTGAGTTTTACTTCCTCAGCACATATGGTACGGACACTCGTGGACTGAGATTTTCATACAAAAAATTGAGCCAAGTAACAAGGAAGAATCAGATGTCATTTACATGCAAGACATGCTTGAGCCGTAAGCAAAGAGAAAAAGAAAGGAAAGGAAGGTGTAAGCAAGTAGTTAATTGACTCAGCTTATAATATTACTTGTATTACCGTAGCATCTAGGGGCTGGAGCCACGGCTGGGATCCTGCTGTGCTAGGCACTGTACAAACACAGAACAAATGCTTTACTTAAGTCTTTCTGCTTTTTGATATTTAACTGAGGAAAGTGTAGGAAGCTGTAAGGAGTGATAAGAGAGCGCATATAAGCATGGGAGCCGTGGGTCTGAATTTAGGTTTGTGGGACACTTTTAGGGCCAATGGTCCTTTGACTGCTTGTTTCTT
>WAAB01006639.1:30271-43074 GCA_013389865.1 Piaya cayana | reverse complement strand
GCAGCAGACTTCTCTGTGGAGTGTACTTGTGGAAATAAGTACCTGTAATGCAAGTTACACTCTCAGTACAATGACCTTGGTACTACAATTAGCTTGTCTAAAATTAATTTCATACCAAAACATTTTGGAATAATGCACCTGAGAAGAACTTCTTTCTCACTCATTTTGTAAAAGCTGCCAGATATTATCCAATCTGTCTTTGAATTTATAAGCAACCAGAGGGTATCAATTTACTTTTGATATCCAAGCAGTTGTCAGGTGTTAGTTATTTTGCGATCTGCTCTGCAGGAGTACTTACCATGTGGCAAAACAGGCATTTATCTGCAAGGCATGTAGCACTTTGTGACTTGTTTTTCTGCAGTCTAAGAGCAAAACAGTTCTCATAGCCTCTGTGTACCAAGCCAGTGCTATATTGTATGCATTTTTTACAGATAATCAATTTATGACAGAAATCAAGTAAATGTAAGAACTCCAAATATTGAATCTGAATTTTTTAATTGCTTTCAAAAAAAACATAGTACAGAAAGCTTATAAACTAAAGTAGACATTACTCAAGGGCAGGGACACTAAGACATCATTTGTGACTGAAACTCAGAAAACTATAAGTGTTTTGCTTATATCAGCATCTGAGCTCATCCATAAAATTATGATCTGAATATAGGAGAAATCAGCCTCGGATCATTGTGGTGATTACTGTCTTCATATACTTTAAATTGGGCATTTGCTTTCTCTTTTTCTTTGTTTTTAAACATCTACATCTGCTTTGATTTTCTTGAAAGAGCCATTAAACTCTTTGGTGGAAGTTCATACTTGCATTTCTGCAGAGGACTGGTCATCTCATCTCATCAAGAGGCAACCAAGGCTTATACATATAGGTTTAGTTTGCTGGAGCTGGTCAGAGGAACAACTGGAAAGGGGAAAATGCAGGGTAATTAATAAGGTCACAATTCTATTGTCAGTAGGAATATTTCAGTTTGGTCACTTATTTGGACCTCATTGATCATTCTCATGAAAAGTTTTCATTTTGTGTCCAATTCAAATCCTCCCAGGATTAACTTGTACCAACTACCCCTTATCTTTCCCATGTGACTCTTTGTAGAAAGGAAGTTTCAATCTTCTTCGTAGACACACTTTAAATATTAGAACACAGTGGTAAGATCTCCACTAAACATTCTTTTCTCAATGTTGAGTAAACTCTCTTCTCTCAGACTTGCCTCAGATGGCAGGCTTCATAGTCCTTTGATTGTATTTTTGGCCCTTCTCTGGACCCTCTCCAGCCTTTCCACATTTATTTTGTATAGTGGGGACAAAACTGAACATGGTATTCTGGGTGTGGCCTGACAAGCACTGGGCAGTGTAGGATACTGCCTTCTTTATCTCTGCTGTGATGCCCTTGTGGATGCAACACAGCATACTGTTGGCTTTCTTTCACATAGCAGCACACTGTTCACTCATATTGAGCTGGATATCCACCAGGACACTGAAGTCTTTTTCCCCAGCTTTGCTCCCCAGCCAGGTAGATCCCAACCTGTACTGCAGAGCTGGGTTGTGTTTTCCTAGGAGTTGAACTTCATATGGTCCTCATTAACTCACTCTTCTGGCCTTGTAAGTCTTCCTGCAGCATAGCTCTGTGTTCCCCAGTGTCTGCTTTCCCATTAGTTTGGTATCATCTGCAGTCTTCATCAGGGTACATTTGATTCCATCATCCAGATAACTTATAAAGATGTTAAACAGCATTGAGAACAATATTAATCCAAGAGAGACCTCCCTTGTGACAGGTTTCCAGTTTGAAAAGGGCTATTTACCACCACAGTCTGGGTACAGCCTGTCAGCCAGTTCTGCACTCACTGCACAGACCACTTGTCTAGACCACAAGAGTCAGTTTCTCTAGGAATAGGCTGTGGGAAACTGTATCAAATGTATGTACATCCATCACTTGCCTTGCATGAACAGAGTAGGTTACTTGTCATAGAAGACGATCAGATTTGTCAGGGATGATTAGTGAATCTGTGATCTTAGTGAATCTATGCTGGTTTTTCCCAGTCATATGATTCATTTCACTTGTGATAGCACCTAGGAGAATTCATTCCATAACTTTCCCAGGGACTGGGAGGCTTATCATTTCCTTGATCCTCCTTTATGCCCTTCTTATAGATGAAGGTGACATTAGCCTTCTAGTCTTCCAGGACATCCTCCAATCATCATGACTTCTCAAAACTAGGGAGAGTGGCCTTGCAATAATGTTGGCCAGCTCTCTTAATAATCTTGGGTGGATATTGTCAGGGCTCACTGATTTGTAGAATTCAAGCTCCTGTCATAGTTCACATATCAGCTCTTCCTTCCTCAGTGGTGGGTCTGCGTTTTCACACCCAAGACCTGTGGCCCAACAGGTAAAGACAAAGGTGAAGAAAGTGTTCTTCTACATCTTCAGTGCTGTTGGTGACTAATTAATCTCTTCTGTTTAACAGCAGGCCAATACTTTCCTTGTTTCCAATTGTTAATATACCCAAAGAACATTTTCTTGTAGTTTTTGACATCTCTGGTCAATTTGAGTTCAAGCTGAGCTTTTGCTTTTCTAACTGCATCTCTGCATGTCCTGGCAATGTTCTTGTAGTTCTCGATGGGTATTCATCCACTTTCCTATCTCTGATATATTTGTCTTTTTATTTTGAGCAGACTCAGAAGCTCATGGTTAAGCCAAGGGGGTCACTTGCTCTACCTACTTTGCTTACTGTTGGGAACAGGCAACTGAAGAACTCTTTTTTTTTACTTCGTAATAATTTCCTTGATCATTCCAAAACAAGTATGAAATTAGCAATGGTTCTTTAAATGATAATTGACTTGTGTTGATTTTTTTTCATTCTTGTTGCTTAGCAGCAGCAATGCAAGAATGTTTGTGCATCTGGATCTAGGGCACTTTTACTGATATTTAATCTCCTCAGGGCATAATGCTGAACCTGATATTCTGAAAAAAAACACCAAACCTTAAGCTCAGCTTCTGTTTCTTAGTTTAATCATAAAGTGGTTAAAGGGATGGACAGAAAAATACTTGTAAGGTAATGCCCGTCTTGCAAGAAGAATGCATATCCACTGATGGCAAAGCAATTTCAATTTATTAAATGCATATAACTTTCTTCTGTGCTTTGTTTTATACAAGCAAGATCAGTTCTATCAAATGAAATCATTTCAGTATCTGAGAGGATTAGGAATTAAATACGTAACTCATTTTTCCTGAGTAACTAAGTGGTTGAATAAGTGGTTAGAGTTATAAGTGATTAACAGTTCTATTTATTATTAAAGTCTAAACCCCTTAAACAGAGCAGAGTTCAGACCTGGTAGCTGGTCTTTACATGTCTGCTGTAAGGGTATGTTGATGGGTGACTACAAGCCAGAGGCCATTTAGTGAGCATCTCCAAGCACTGAACAGCTCATGCTATATGAAATAAAGGCATCTTAGCATAAAGATTTTCAGCTTTGCACACATAGCTTTGCAACTCTGTAGAGTTTCCTACCTACGCACCATGAATACAAAGGCTTATACAGGCTCAAAGTTTCTTCTACAACATTAAGCGATTGTTCTGTTGTAATGCTTCTCTTGTTTCTCACTGGTAACTTTTCTTTGGTAGACCTTGAGTTGTTACTTTGTAGTCTATCGAGCTGTGAGCTAGAATACTCACATAGCTGTTTCTCATGGTAAAGCATAAGATTCATGTAACAAATTGATTGTTTGTTGCTAAAGCGGAATTGTCCAATCAGTTTGCTAAACAATAGCCTGTATTAATTGCTTAAGGTATAAGAATCTGTTGCGAACTTCAATAAATGGGCTCACTTGGATCATAATGGTCTCTGTGTGATGTCCCATTTCCTCCATCAGTATGTCTGCAAAGATGCCATGAAATCAATATCCTTTCTATATGATTTTCCAGACTTTGAGTCATACTGATATCTAGCTACTGAAGATCACAGAAGATTTGCTACCTCACCTTCATCCTCACAGATCAGCTGCTCTAGAGGAAGAAACTTCACATTTGCTAGAGCAGTTGAACAGTGCTGATTTGGTTAAGGAAACATTTATATACTTATAAGCAGAATTGAAGGTTGTTGTGCTCAGATCAAATGACGAAAAAATCAGCCTTAGTATGCATAGGATCTGCTCCAATGTATAACAGAACTATCTCAGAGGAAAAAAAATAGCCACACCTGTTTTTAGAGTTATTGCAGAATTTACAGAATGCCACAACAAAGAGGGGCAAGAAAAGACCCAGAGTGTTGGAGAGGGGCTGGGAAGGAGCCCAGCTGCATAACATAATTGTGTATCCATGGAAAAAAACGCATATGCAGGAAAAGATACTTAGGCATGTAACTAAATGAGTTTGGAGTTTGTTGCAGCAGTGGTGGTGATATGCAGGTTTGCAAACAGCAGGATGTTAATGTGTAATTTATAAGACTATTTTAGGTCCTATATGGACATAAATGTTTAAAATAGCTTAATTGGTCATTAATGTCTATTTTAAAAGTAATTTAATTTTTAAAACATTTAAAGTCTTGTAAACTTTTTAAAAATCCAGTTATTTTAAATATTTAGAAAAAAATTGTTCTGTGATAGGTTGAGATGTTTTTTCACTTGTGATCCTTCAGGAGGCCAAGTTTGGATACTCTTTGAAGACAGGAAGTAGTTAACAGAATGGTCTGCTAAGTTCTTCAGTTTTTAAAATGCTTATCTTTCTCAGCCATTCTAAACTACTCCTGGGGTTTTTTTCCAAGATTCAAGCATGAGTTTAAATTTAATTGAGTGAGATTATTTCCAGATTTTTAAGGACAAAAGACCCCTCTTTGCCAACCCTATTTATCCAAACTTCTGCATTTTTAACAATCTGAAAATAATTTATTCATTTTGGTTGTGCAAATACTTTAAATCACTAGGAAAAAGATTTCAAACTCTTGTAAATGAAAAAAAAAGTAGTACACTGGAGAGCAATATTATGCTGTGGTTATTACTTTGTCTGAAAAAAAATCAATAGAAATGGCATCAATCTATAGGAAGTAAAATAGGAAATACATTTAAGGCCAAATTTTGTTTATTTACCTGTCAGTCCTGTATATTCATATGGATTCTCTGATATGCTAAGGATTTTATGGACTAGCTCAGCTTACGCTGATGGATGATCTGTGGCAGAGGGAGCAAACAAATGTACTGTATTTACCATTAGCGACATTATAAATATTTTAGAATGCTGAATACTTCCTGTTTCTTTTGAGACAATTTTCATACCTTTATTTAAACCTCAATTTAACCCAAGAAATACTATTTCTTACCAACCTGTGGTAAACAAATACTGTTCCTGTGAGCAAAATATTTTTTAATTTGATCTTTTCAACCTAAAGGTCGAATCTGTTATCATAACCTGGATTTTTCAAAGATCCTCTGCAACTCAAAGTCAATTACATACTAAGATTAAAAGCATTGGCCCATATTAGATTTTACTGCCTGCTGATTCCCTTTTTTTCTTAATTGTTAGATCAATATTAATTCCTTCCATAATTCTGTTTTTAAGGTGAATTAGAAGCAGAGTTACTGTGCACCAAAGCTATGATCTTTCCCAGATGGTCAGTTTCTCAGCTGAGCTTGCTGGGAATAATGTATAAATATTCAATTTTAATTGAACTTCTGCACAAAGCTACCTGCTTTTCCATATCCAAAGATGACATGCTGATCACTGCAGTATTTGTTTAGATTGAGGAAAGACTTTGTATAGTCACTTCAGCTCCAGTTCAAATATGCACTTCCCAGGTCAAGGCTCCTGTGTTGCAAAATGCAGTCTTGGGTGTGAGCTAGGGAAGCTGAGAAACTCATTAGTCTGGGCAGGAGTAATCGCTGACATCAGTCATACAAGATCTCTACTTTTATGACTCATACAATTAAGCCTTAGTCTACAAGGTACCATGCTGTGTCCTGCTATCACATCATTACTTTTTTGAAAAGAGGAAATCAGGGGGAAAAGGAAGTGAGACTTTGTATCAGAAAGAAAAACTATTTGGAGCTAAAATGAAATGCAATATTCCTAGCTAGGTGCCTTTTCTATAAAGCAAAAAATGACTAAAATTTTCTTGTAAGAAAATTATTGTTCTGGGTACTCAAAAAAATATTACAAACAGGACAATCCCTTTTTTAGATGGACATAGAAAGACTGAAGGTTGGATAATTTTGTTAAAGCACTATGTTACTGCATTTCAGCCTGTGTCATAAGCATTTGTTTCTCACCAGTCCTTGGGGAAACTCTGCCTTCAGAGGAAGAACACATCCCTACCCACACATTCACTACAACAGTCAATGTGTTAAATTCACATACCTTTTTTTGTACTTTCCCACAAATGTGACTATTTCCTAGAGTTCTTGGTGTTCTTAAGTTTTCTTCTTCTCTAATTCATAGTGTGGGAGCTTTTCAACAGCCATGTTTAAAACATATTCTTCTTTAAATTGGGTGTTACAAAAATGCAGGAGAATCCTTATTCCATTTTAATCAAAACATACCTATTTCCAAAGTAATTTCCAAACTCAAACCAGTTATTTCAAATCAAACAGAAACAGTCTGCTAAATGAGTCATGGGCAATATCTTTAGGTAGGGAACCTGTACTTTAGGTATGGGAATATACGACTTCTAAGATAAGTTCTTGTGGTTTGGTGTTTGCTTTTAATTTAACATATTATAGTGGCATATTGTACTGGAAAGAGCAGTAGCAGTTTATTTCAGAAAAAAAATGAGCAATAGTGTCTTGTTTTTATTCAGTGGCCACACACAAAATCTCTATTGGTTCAACAGCCACAGTTACCAGTCCTGAAAATTGCTGGCTTACAGAGCGTTTTATTTTTAACAGAATACTTAATACTGTCCCACTGTCTGTAATTGGGGAGTTAGAGTTATGATTTCAATTTCAGGCTCTCTGTCTGCTGCATTTCTTCAAATAGAATATTTTTTCTCAGTGGGTTTCATAAAATATGTTATAGCCAATAAAAAAGCTTTCATGGTACACAGTTGCTGAATCATTCACTATCTTTCCTTACTCAGTGCTTCCTTATCTCCTTTGACAACTCTTCATTGTGGTAAAATGTATGGGAATAAACATACACAGTGAATGTCTATCCTAATTTGTCAGCCTTAAATGAATCGTATTCACTATAAGTCTCTTTGTAATTAAAGTGGGCACATTGTTATTGGAAATAATGGCTTAGTTAGTAATTTTTATTGATTACCAACCATATTAGAAAGAGATAAATGACCAATCTAATTGTTTGTGGATTGTTGTTTCCCATGCAGTCATTACTTTGGGTCACACTGAAATAAGGGATACATTTCTCAAAGAGAACAAATATTGCTTTTTATCAGTTGAGCCATACACATGACTGCAAATCTTAATTTATACACAGAGAAAGACTCAAGGACTGAAGTTGAACTGCAGTCCTAGTAAAACTGGGACATATCAGGAGGACACATCCCTCAGTAAAAGGATGAGTATCAGAAACAAAGAATCATTTTGGTTGGAAAGGGCTCCTGAAATCACCCGGTCCAATCCTTGACTCAAAGAAGGGTGAACTTCAGTGTTTTGGCAGCTTGTTTGGATTGCTGCCTTCTCAACATCTTCAAGAATAGAGCTTCTGCAGTCTATCTCAGCAATGTGCTATGGTATTTGATTTCCCTCAAGGTGAGTTTTATTTTTCAATATTTCGGCAACATTTCTTTTATGATTGTTGCTGCTCCAAATGGAATTTGACATTATGTTCTCCATACCAACTCAATATGTAGTTGAAGACAGCAGTAAGATTATTCTTTTCCTGAAGCTAAACAAACCCAACACCCCTTGTCTCTCCTTATATAACCTGTGCTCCATGACACTGACCAACCCGGTGGCACTCGGTGAAGCAATCTCCTGTTTGTTTCCTTTGTACTGGATAGGCTCAGAACTGTACACAGTGCTCCAGATGCAGATTCAACAATTACCATACAGAAGGGAATAAACATTTTACTTTACCTACTATGTTGTTGTTAATGCTTGCTCTTTTTTTTCACAGTACATATACTCATTTTGAAAGTTAAATAAGGTTATTTTGCCTCTTTTACACAGGCTCTTAGTCCACAGTAATTCACTTTTATCTCTGTTTCCAAACTAAAATTAGTCTGGGTTGTAGTGTTCTAAAATTCTTTTCTCACAAGTATGTCTATACATCCTTGATATCAACAGTATGTTAGCCATTGGGTCACTCATATATTATAATTAAACCCACTTTGAAAACTTTAGAAGTATTTCTTAAAAATATGTCTTTTCCTCTGCTTCATCAAAGGGATTAGATTCTGAATCCATGTGTGTTGTGGGACACAATGTGAACTTTTGGAAGTTCAAATCGAAACTCAAAATTTTCAAGTTAGACCTCATTTTAGCAGGAACATAAGTGATCTAAGTGATCACTATCATTTCAAAGAAACTTTAGCATTCCTTGCAGGTTCCCTCCAATAGGCTTTTCAGGATGTACTGCTTATGTGAAAGCAGATATTTGATACCTCAAGGGGGCTAAGAGTTATTCCCAGTTGCTGTGCATGTGCTAGAAGCTACGAACTGTGAATCCATTAATTCTCAGCTGTAAAGGAAAAACAAGTAACACCAACAATTCTCTCCCCGCTGAACTGTCGAAGAACATACAACTTTTGAACACTTACAGAAAAGAAGAGTTCCACCTCAGGGGAAAAGAATATTGATTGAAATACATATCTGCTACATCAATAAGAGAAGGTTAAGAAAAAGGTCAGTGTCTCTCCTTTGCTAATTTGAAAATAGGATTCAGAAGGTGCATGTCAGCAAGTTTAGCATTGGCTGGTGTCTCTTTTTCTTATGTTGCTCTATCAACTAACATGTTAAACACTCTCTTTAACTCAGTATCATGTGTGGCATAAAAGATTCCACTGTCGCGCTGGGACAAGCACCAGGACAAGCAGCCGATGTCTTGGCAGATCTGCAATATTAGCAGCAAGCACAGAGCAAACAGCCGGTGTTCTCATGCCTACTAGCTTGTTGAGACCTTGGAATCTTTACCAAGACCCATGAGTTAATAAGAAAAGAACGCATTAGATGGAAACCATGAAGATAAGGGTCACATCTGTGGCAAACAGTCAGTTGCACTCTATCACTGTAACTGCAAGATTCTTATATTCACTGGGGTAACTGCTGACTGGGTACAGAAGCACTCTATAAGGTTTTAAGACCACTCAGTAAAGGGATTTCATTTGTCGCCTCAGAACAGGGTTCGTGCCTTAATCATTACAAACATGCACAAATTATCTGAGAATGCACTCTGCCTCATATCTAAATCATCAGTGGATGTGCAAAAAAACCATGCACCTAAAGCATGGCTTGTGCTCACAGCAGGGCTATTACTTCTGACCTCTTTCAACTAACTGTAATCATTAGTATTTTCACTTCCAGTTCACAAAGTAACAACCAGGTCAGCTCCAGAGTAATTAACATGCTAATTAACAATTCCCTGATGGGAAGGTATAGAGAAGACAGAGGTCAGAAAGGTACTGTAAAAGAATGTGAGAAAATGGACACAACTTGGAGTACAGGAAACTGACTTGATAAGGAAAAAAGGGATTCACTGTGAGTGTAGCAAAACACCGGAGCAGTTGCTCAGAAATCTGTGAAATCTGCATTCTTGGAGACACATAAAATTTCTCTATACCTGGCTCTGAGCAACTTGCCCTAAGTAGAATTTTTCTGAGAAGGAATTTGGACTAGAAGTAGTCTGGCACACCCTGCCAAACTCCATGATTCAATGGCTCTAGGATTCTATCAAACACCATATGTAAATTCTTATAATAGATTATTGCTAATATTTTAACAAAACTGGTGGAAGGGGAGGTGTTAAACAGTCAAATTCTACTTTTAAATTAAAGCCTTGCTACATTATTCTTTGGATTTCTTGCTTTGTTTCAATAGTATTTTGACTATCAAAATTAATCCCCAAAAATTCTAATTCTGCAACTCTACAATGTTTTAAAGGAAAGTTTTGGAACACTCATCATGAGTAAACTTTTTTTACATCGCTGTATCACTGAAGGATTTAAATTTAGACAATGTAGAGTCTCTCCATTCCTGGAGGAATGCCAGCTCAGCCAGCTGGGTCTGCTGGCAGGCATATGGGCAAGGACAAAGCTATGTCTCCTTTGAAGCCTCTTGGGTACAGCAGCAGTGATAGAGAACAGCTCATCATCATTCTCATAGTGCAGTCTGGGACTAGCCACAGGTTTAAGCAAAGGAGATGATGGAATGTTTCTCCCCCTCATCACATGTACCTTCTTTAAGACTGAATCAGTGTTGAGGAAGTTAAACCTTCTAGCTTATCAGGGAACATATGGAAAAGATAAAGTAATTACTACCCCAGCAACAGGAAATAGTTATTCAGTCTTTGCTGGGAAGTGTAGAATTAGAGAGAAGTTATTGTAGCTTATGTACTTGGATATGGACTCTAGAAACCTGAGTTAAATAAAGCAGGTAAGATTTGCTGCAGTTTCTGTAAAATTCTGTCTTGTAAATATACTCGAGACAGCTTGAAATTAGCTTTTCCTCATATCTTCAGTAGACAGTTTTTGCTTCCCAAACTAGTTTTCTGTTATGAAATATATCTTTCAGCACTGTATTCCCTACTGCAAAACGCAGAATGCAGAGTGTGACAGAATAGAAGAAATTCTATACAATAAAGCAGAGGGGTGTAGTTCTGTGCTGGGACTGGTGGGGGAGGGCTCCTATCTGCTCGATGTTAATCATTATTCCTGAACAAATGTTCAAACCTAATTAAGCAAAGTTCACACAGCAAGAAATTTTAGGAGTCCAGGAAAATCTAGATGATGAGAAGTCCTCCTTTGAACCATGCGTAAGAATTTTTCAGACTGGCAGCTCCACAGGTGAGACAACTTAACTTTCTATGCTCTATAATTTGGAAAAGAAGATCAACACAACAGTTGCACCAAAACCAGATTGAAACAGGGAATCAGACCACATTGTAGGATAACATGCCAGCATTGCAGTTGGCCTGATATGTCTTGAACTGGTTATAGTAATGCAGCCAAGAGTCTAAATATGTTCTTAGCCTTTGCCATAGTGTGAGTTCACTTGGGAAGGTTCTCGGATTTGTTTGGGGGAAAAATCATTTAAGTATTTAATTATCTCAGAGATTTTCAGATCTCTGAGTATCTGAACTTGTTCCTTGACATCACCATATGATAGGCTTTTTGTACTATTTACAAATTGTCTCTTACACAAAGTGCCTTTATGATGACATACATTGTTTTGTGTGCATTCGAGTTTTACTAAGGAATTTCTCTGGACTTTTGCACTTGCCAGAAACTCAACAGTGTTATTTTATTGTTTGTTTTTAAGTTATAACACATTTGATGTTTTCAGAAGTATTTTAAAACTGATTTGGTAGCCAAGCTGCTGTGCAGATAAATCAGTAGTTGCAGTGCATGGGTCATAGCATTTTTCTTGAACCGTAAAAATGGGATTTTAACCAAGAGTGCTAAACATCACAAGCCATTTATTCTGTGTTCACAGCACAGTTGAAAGAAACGTGACTATGTTACCTAATAACTAAAAGTCAGAGAAGATTTATTCTAGACTCTTGACAATAGAATCATGACTTGATTATGCCAGTTTTAAAGGCCATTAAAGTATTTTTGAAGGAGAAAAAGAAGAAGGGCAATATCATAATATGTCTTGAATTTCAACATGCTTATACTATTAATGTCAGACAATGAGAAAGAATCATTAGATCTAGGTTTGATGATAGACTTTATATTTTCATTTAAAGTCTTGGTAGGTTGATTTCTGCCATATCCTCCTTAGACCATAGCGGTCTGTAGTCAGAATTTCTACCAATTTCTACCATTGTGGGCAACCAGGTGCCACATGTTAATTTTATTTTTGAAAAGTAGTAATGGCATATACATTAGATGCTCACCATAAGAAGATTATGTAGTTTAAGGGCTGTGATTGCTTGCTTCTGACTTTCCAGGGCATCAAGATATGCCTGCTTTACACTGTAGGCTGCTGATAATGTATAGCTGGATGCCCCACATATCCCATATGTTCTCTCAGTGCTGTTCTAAGACCAGATGCAAGGGTATACATCAGTCGGATGCTTTCCAGAACGGTCCAATACCTTCATGTGTCACTTCAGTTTTGGAAGAAACTTGTGGCTGGCCTCTGCATTTGGCAATGCAGATGAAGGAAGATGAATCAGGAAGGAAGCCTACTCCTCCTTCTGTCTGTGCCTTACAAAGTGCAGGTCAGATGATGTCCATGTAGTGTGGTGGTGAAGGCAGAATAGCATTAAAACTCAAGATCTGCTAAGGATTACATGGAGACTGCCTGCTATTGGCATCTTATTAATCACCACAGCCACTCTCACGCCTTTCTCATCCATCTTTCTTTGCTCTTCAGAGCAGAGTGGTCATTGCTACTGTTATTTGCAGATGTGGAAAGAGCCCAGCTGTGACCACAGTCTCAGGCCCAGGCTTAACACAGTGCTTGTGCTTCTGCTTGTCAGGGACTTTACGGAAATACACTGTACTACAAAGTAGTACCTTGTCCAGCTAGACACCCACAAGTCCATGGGGCCAGATGTGATCCATCCAAGAGTATTGAAGGAGCTGGCAGATGTGCTGGCCAAACCCCTTTCCATCATCTTCCAATAGTCCTGGAAGACTGGGGAAGTTCCACTGGACTGGAGGCTGGCTGATGTTGTGCCCATCTA
>WAAB01006639.1:0-29967 GCA_013389865.1 Piaya cayana | reverse complement strand
TGCTGGAGGGTAGGGAGGCTCTGCAAAGGGATCTGAACAGGCTGGACTGCTGGGCAGAGACCAATGGGATGAGATTTAAGAAGGCCAAATGCCAGGTCCTGCACTTGGGGCACAACAACCCTATGCAGTGCTACAGACGAGGAGAAGACTGTCTGGAGAGCTGTCAGGAGGAGAGGGACCTGGGGGTGTTGGTTGACAGTCAACTGAACATGAGCCAGTAGTGTGCCCAGGTGGCCAAGAAGACCAATGGCATCTTGGCCTGTATCAGAAACGATGTGACCAGGCATTTAGGAATCGTTGGACTCAATGATCCTGTGGGTCTCTTCCAACCTAGTGATTCTGTGGAAGTTCTATTCTGACTTTTGTCTCTAATGTTAAGCCTTAGGTTCGTGCAATAGGTCTATGATTTAGCCACTGTGATCCAAAAAAAAATGGTTGGGCCTGAAGACCCGTTGTGTAGGTATTTCTAACAGTCAACATAATAACTATACCAAAAAAACCTGCACTGCAAGAAACAGTTAGAGAACTTAACATCTTGAAGGTCCACAGAAATTTCACCTATACTTAGTAATAAGCTGCTCCCAGTTCCCACTCCATTCAAGCTAAAACCAGCTCTTCTAGATGTTGTGTTACTTCTTCCTTCTCCTGTCACTACTTCTGCTATCCCCTCCCTTTCCCTACAATTTGATCCACTAATTATCTGTAAAGAATTGAGATTGCAACTATCTCTAAGAAATCCAGATGATTGTCTATATTGTGTGAAAGTAAAGTATCTGCCAACAAAATACTTTTCACAGAATTATTTAGAAGACAAGAAAAAAAGGGGAAAAATAATCACCTGGGAAATAATTAGTCATCTCTGGTACCACAGAAGAAGTGTAAACACTATTTATTTGCACCCATTGAATACCTTAGCATTCTTTTATGAATTGTTTCTAAAATAACTAAGAGTAGAATTTCCTTTAAAACATTACATTAATTACATTTACTATTGCTTTATAAAAACAGGGGTCTGTTTTTATAACTGTAGGATTGCTTTGAATTAATATTCACAGATGCATTAGTTGATTTGCATCATTAGGTCTTGAAAAGACTATTAAATTGTTATATCTTCCTATCTATTCTTACTATCCTTCTCAGTAAGAAACTTTGCTGTTAATATAATAAGCATTGCAGCAAAATTATGGAATGAACTTTGAAACTGTAGAATAAAATTTAAATTTCTAAATAATAATAGTTAACAGAATATCAGAAATCATTCCAGTGAGGCTGCTATGAAAGTGAAGTAAAATTTTACAATGGAAGTGGAAAAATATGAAACACATATTCTAGTAACCATGCTTTTTATTCTGTACATATATTTAGCATAACTTTCAGCTGACCAATAAATACAAAGATTTACTCACCATAATGAATAAGAGTGATTGGTTCACAGTAGTGATCAACTAAAATGCAAAATTTGGTCCCAAGTCTGAAAGTAAATTCAGATCTTTTCTTGAGCTCTGAGCAATGTGGTAATGCAGAGAATAACATTCACTGTTTTGTGAGGATATTCTCTCCTTATCCTTAGTTACAGTGTAAGGTGGGAGGAAAAATATTGCTGGAATTGTTTAACCCGAACTTATTTTAATATGGTAATCATGCTTTCTCAACAACAGAGTTAAGGATATGTAGCTTAAAAAAGAAAATGTATTTTGTAAACACCTTCAAACGGTTCAGGAGATCTTCATACTTTAAAAACTTCTTGGCAGAATATTAATGTTTTTCTGTGGTTTAATAGGATATGTTTCTGTAGCTTTCCTACTTGTCAGATGGTACCCCTTCAGAAGAATTCATCTGTTAAAATCAGAGCCTAAAGAATGCTACACCATCTAGATCCACCAAAAGCTTCTGAGGATGTGGTAAAAATGTTAATGTAGCAATTTAAAGGTCAACTCACAGTACTTTAATCTTTTGAACGACTCTGGCTTTACTGAGTGTTTACCACTGTACTGGTGGATAAAACTACCCAGGGAGTAAATTGTTGATCACCTTGCAGAATAATTTCATTTTGTAAAGATTGCCTCTCACTGTTTCACAGAAAATGCTATTTTAGAATAATATCTGTAAATGATTCCCAAAATGCAACATCTCCATGTTGGGGTACAGTAAATTTTTCCCTATTGCTGCAATAACATAGAAATAACTATATTATAGAAATGGAATAACATTCTATTGCTTGCTTTTGCTTTATGGGCAGCAATTCAGCCACTGCATAGGTTCATTTTGTGACTGTTCAGCACAGTAGGTTAGATGAAGTATTAGCAGTTTAAAATAGACACTAACACTTTCAATTTCAGTGCAGCCCAATGGTTTTTCCTATCTTGTCTGTTGGCATCATTATGCAATAAAAACAGCACTCTCAACATTAACCTCCTTGGAAGTTTTGTTTTGGCTCAAGGACATTTTGAGTGGCTAAACCTTGATCCTGTTCCCATTAAAATCAAAGCTCCCTTTGATTTCAACAGCATAGGCAGAGATCTTAGTGAAACAGCAGGATCTGCCTGGTAAATTACAACAATAACAAGTAGAGATACATTTATGAGACTACAAATGTCTTCTGTGCTGTGCTCTGAATGTTGTGAAAGTGTATTACTCACAAAATGTAATGACCTTACACAGATGAATTGACCCAGTGTTTTGTTTGAATGGCAGAATAATTCTGTTCTGAACTATTTTCTCTAGGAATAATTATGTTGCTCACTCATTCAGCAGTTTGTATTCACTGCTTCTGTCTGTATTCGATCTACAAACAGGTGTAGTCATTTCACCTTTTATGTTTCCTTCCTACTGCAAAGAAGAATTTAATAATTCACAGTAATTATCTTTTTTCTATGTGGGGGGAAATAAAGTCTTTGAAATTTTCACATGTTTCTTAAAGAACTAATAAATGAAAACATTTTTATCAACTATGAATATTCACAATTTGCACAGTGATATTTAAGTTGCATTAAATTGCATTAATTGTTTTTCTCTACTGAGATAAGAAACTATAGCATGGACTCTATGTTGTGCAATCAAATGCCCCATTTAAAAAAAAAAATCTTGTAATAATCACTCAGGATTTTAAGTTTTAAACCTGTTTTCCAGGATGCATTTTTTTCAAGCAAATTATGATTATGCTAATGTTTAGAGCCAAAATGAAAAGAACGTGAATAAAGCCGAATAAGGGACAAAGGAAGAAGAAATGGCATTTGTCTCAAACAAAATAGATAAAAAAATAAGTGGGAAAACATCTTAGAAATTGTCCCATTTAGACAGATTATCATTCACTGTTCAATCCAAGGTGACAATTCTCCTTCTTTCTGTTAAGACTTTCAGCTCAGCCTGTACCCCATCCGTGCAATGCTGCTTTTTCTCCCTACAAGATTAAAACCAGCTGGAGTTCCCTTTCTGTTTGCCAGTCTCTAGTTAATGCTTACCACTTGCTACCTGAAAAAAAGAGGCAAGAAACGGAGATACAGTCTTTCCTCTACACAGACAGCCAAAAATTCAGGGATCAAAGGTAACTGCTTTGGTTTTCTTGGAAAGTACTTTCAGTTGTGTCCTTGAAAACAGGGCCCTTGAGTGCAGTCAGTGAGGATGTTTATAGCTGCCGACACAATCACCCTGGCTCTTTACACAGAGAAAAGAACTAGTGGGATTTGTCAATGAAATATCTAACAGATTCATGAACTTCTCCTTCAATTTGGTGCATAAGTTTCCTTTCGGTTTCAAACATACATGATTATTCTCTTCAGACACCTTAGGTTTCTGAGGATTGGATCCTCAGTAAAGGTAGTTATAATATAATGAACATAATAAATGCTACTGTAGTACAGTGTTAAGTGACAGAAAATTGCCAAGCACTATAGATATATTTTTTCCCTTTAATTAGAGAGAAGCAATCATCTCATTTATTCTAGTTAAATCAGAGATGTAATTTTTTACATTAGCATCAAAGACCTCATGATTTAACCTTACCAAGCACATTAGTAATAATAATTTTAAGTGTACTTACATTAAGCAATAATAATAATGCCTTTTCATTTTACTACAGGAGAATAATTTGGTCTTAGGGTAGATAACCAGGAGACAGAAGGCCAAACCAGTGAACCGCAAAGTGCCACAATACTATTATTAACCCTTCGCTACTGCAATCATTGTTTAAACTGAAGATACTGAGGAGAAAAAGAATGTACCTGAAGAGTTTTAAAACAAATATTTCTGAGGCTTAAGGGAGGGGGACCTGAGGTTCTAGAGAAGTTTTCTATATGCAGCACTAAAACATCCGGATTCACTGAAAGAAGCCACTGTAATTAGTAGGCACTTGAATGCATGGAATAATTTCCTGAAGTCTGTTTCCAAACAGATAAATTAAGCATTGCTTACTCTACTTTTTCTGATGATGTCACTATTACTTTCATGGGAGTATGAAAAGAGGAATATGGACTTTTCTGGTTTTCCGATGGTGGTTTGAAAATAATAGCTCTTTTTCTTTGCTTACTCATTAGAAATTACAATGGATATATAAAAATCTGTGTAATATCATCTTGCTAACTTTGTGCTATAGTATAATATTGATAGTGAATCTCATTTGAAATCACTCAAGACATGGAGATTCCATTAAGTAAATCATATCATAATGTATTAGACTCACTGCTGTCCATTACTAATGATGAGCTTCCATTTGCTTCATACAGTGTTTCTGGTTTTGGAAATACCTTTATTACCACCCTACTGTCCTGCTGAAAATATTCATTCTGTTAGCCTAGCCCTTTCATCTGTCCTTTAATCAAAGCTTTACTCCAAAATACAAATGAAGTAAAACTTTACAATGACCTGTAATTATTGTCAAAGTCTTAAAGAACTTCCACACTGCAGATGATGAAGAACCTCAGATATATATTTAACAGCTTCCTTGCTGAAGAGCTTCACACCACAGCACTCAAAGCAGTTTTCCTTTGAGGTATCACTGTAAAAAACTGAATCATCACTTTGTACATTGTGGAATACAAACAATCTTCAGTTCACCTCAGATTTGTTAACCAGAGCTTCTGATCGTATGTGTTTCTGTATTCTCCCTATTATTTCCCTAGATCCCCCAAGTCTGAAATCTAAAGCTGAAAAATAACATCAAACAGATTTGGTTTGGGTTGAGTTTTAGGTTAGGAGAAGAGATGGAGGACAACATGGGAGGGATAAAATCTGACATGAATGAAGTTGTGACCTCTAATCTAATTGGAAGTAACAAATGACATTTCTGGGCAGAAAGATACCAGCATATACTGTTATGATAAGCTTGTATCCTAGAGAATTTGGAGTGTATTGTGGGAGCCTGGATATATTAGGAGCCAAATTTACTCCATGTACATACACCTTTCTCTTTCAGAAATGAAAACACTTTTCAAGAGAAGGAATTCTCTCAAAAAATGTGACCTCTAGAAATTTTCATTTTCATTTTGTGAGTCAGCTGCCAAAACAATGATCATCCTAACTGTTGGAAATGAATAGAAAATTTTCCCAATTCATGCTTTTGATTCAATTGCTTTTCTCTTCAAAGTAAATTTTTCAATTTGGTAAGCTTCCTTCATACCATCCTGAAAATATTATTTTATACTGTTGTATTTTTTTTCTTAGGAGTAAAGAGGCAGGAATGGAAAATATGAATTTTCCAGTATTAGAACCCTTGGAAATAATGAAGTAACAAAGCAGTTTTGGCAAGAGAGAAATATTTCCATAGAAACCTCTAGATTTCTCAGAAATGCAACCTTCTTTCAGAAATTAAAGCATGGAACGCTGGAAGGAAATGATGTTGCAAGACAGAGTTCAACCATCATGACTCTGATCCTGTGAGACAGAATGAAGTGGAGAGGGCATGTATCTTTGTTATTCATGTAATCCTCACAAGAAAGAAGGAGCCAGACCTACACAAAGAGACTCGGAACTCAGCTGAACTGCCCACACAAGTATGCAGAGCCGGCTTTATCACCCTCCTACTTCTCACTTAGAGATCATCTCTCTGTCCAGTATTGTCATATGCAACAGCTCTCCAGGCTCCACTGATTCTATTAATTATATCTCCACTAAATATAATGAGATCTATATAATGAGCAAGTCCAGAGAAGAGCAACAAAGCTGGTGAAGGGGCNGGGTAGATGGGGTCCTGAGGGACATGGTTTAGTGTTTGATAGGAACTGTTGGACTCGATGATCCAGTGGGTCTCTTCCAGCCTGGTGATTCTATGATTCTATGATTCTATCTTAGATACTTATGCACATATAGATACCTGAATGTAGGTGCCTGCTTTTTGACATCTTACTCCCAAAATAAATCCTATGTGGAAACAAACTCTGCAGAACTAAAGATCTCAGTTTTCCACTGTTTTAATATCCCTACACATCCAAATGTTTGTGCTGCCCAGTCATTTCTGGCTTATATGTACTGTTCCAGTTCTATCCAGATTTATTGCTGCAATTCTACATCTTTCAAGGTTTCTCCGCCCTTCTGCTTGGTTTCTTCTCTCTCTTGATGTGTCTAATCCTTTTAGCTCATAAAATCAATAACATACACTATAAGAACTTGCTACCCTTCGTGGCAAGGGGACTGCCTTATTGCATGCTTTTAATATTATCCTGGAATAGATGCGAACTGTAGCAAAAGAAGCATTTACCTGCTGCCTCACTCACAAATGCACTGCACTCTGAACTCATTTAGGGTGGGAGATCCTATTTTTTTAGTTTACTGGAGAGACTGTTTGTCATGTAACACATGTATAACCAATAAATGTGCTGAACCAATCTTTCCAAGTGTATTCTTGCAAGGTACTTCACTGTAGACATCTATCAGTAGTCTCACATTCATTTAAATGCTTTATAAAAATGCTTTACCTAATTTTGAATCCTGAAGGAGTCTTGCCATATATTTCTTCTGAAACTGTACATATGGAGCTACGTTAATTTGTGTGAACAGAAACAACCTATCCTAGCGTGCAGGATTTTAAAATCTGAGCATCAGAAAGTACAGTTTTCATGTTATTTATATTCCTTTAAAAGAAGATACAATATATACTGAATTCCAGTTCATTACTTGGGAGGCAGTGAGTCTATGAAACCTGCACTGATGAAATGGTAAATTAGAAAATCAGAACACAACTTTTTTTTCTCATATTCCAACTGCATTAAATGAAATTTAGGACTGAAAAGCAAAAATGGGTGAAACAATGAGCTGTAGCCCTGCCATACAAATCCTCAGGTGTTATTGCAGAGGTTTATTTTTTTACTTTAAATTACAAGCTTCATTAATTTTCTTTATGTTTTGGTAGTAAAACACAACTGACAAATGCATGGAAGAAAAAGGCAGTGTTTTTATCAGAGTCACTTAAGTGACTTAGGAGCTGAAATTACATTTAAACCAGTAGAGAGAAATTACATTTAAAATGAGACTTAAAACTTCACATAACTCAGACACTTTTGAAATTGTTATGTAAATTCTCTTTTGAAAGGGAGGAGAAGACAAATTGCCAACACAGAAAAGTAACATGAAGTTAGAAAACAATCTCTGATAGAGCTATGCATGTGGTATACTTAGCAAGTTCCAGCCCAACATGGGGAGTCCTCTGTGTTCTATGTCTCTCTGGGCTCACACTCCAAATATAGTAAAATATTAAATATAATAAGAATTGCATAATATATTATGAATTTAATAAAATAATATAATATTCGAATGATCCACATATTCTGTGGGCAGTGTGAGAGGACATGAGTTTTTGCTAGTGTTCCCCTCACCTGTTGCAGAGGAAGAAGCCAGACATAATCTGCTAGGAACACAAGGAGTATCTAGGAGTATCTGTTTCTTCTGTAAGAAATAACTGGACTTTCTCTTGCTCAGCTAAACTTAGCAGAGCAGAGGATATCTTTTTAAGAGTGTGAATCAATGATAATTTTCTTATTTGCAAATGCTTGTATACATAATCAGATTAAATTCATAACTGCCATGAACCAGGTGTAGTTGTATTATGAAGGGTTTTTTTTTTTAGTTTTGTGACCCTCATATTTTCTTTTCCTCATGTCTTTTCTATCTTGCCTCATAACAAGGTCCCTTACTTTGGTCTGAACACCTTTTGGCACTGGATCCGAGGTTTCATTTTCCATTTTTAGTTTCACTATAAAAGTGGCGAAAAATTTCTTTTCTGTACACGAAAAAAAACTTTTTTAAATTCAGGTGGAATTTGTTCAAAAATTTTATCTGGAGAACTATTTTAAAAGATAAATTTGAAGAAGAACCATAGACAAAGGTAGTGTAAGGTAGCTTGTATTCAGTGCCTCAGCAGTGAGCCAGTTACATAGACGTGGGCTAAATTCCACACACACTGAGGGCATATTCAGGCTCACTCTTCAACTGTTCTATAAATGGGACAGTTTGTTGAATAGAAATTCATGTGTGGAAAAAAACAAGGTTTAAAGCCCTTGCTTGAAACAAGACAAGAATTTGAACTCATATACTTTACTTCTTGTATGAATGTCTTAATCACTAGCTATTTACATATTCCAAGGCAAAGATTCCACAGTTTCTGCTTAAAGATTTCCTCTTTGTACAAAAATACTTTAAAAGTCATTATGCCAGACTGCATAGCTGATTCCACCCTACCTGTTTGGTCTTTTGCCTCATTGATGGATTCCAGCTCATGCGCTAACAAATCTCTACCAATTTATCTCAAGTGTGATAGGATCTGCAAGAGGGACTGAAGGCACTTCCCTAGGATGTCCCTACTGCTAAGAAATCTAGACCACTCTGTCGGGAGAGTAATTCTCACACTCTCCGTTTTTTGATTTCTCGCTAATATCTTGAGAGATGGTTTATTTTGTGTCAGATAGAACATTTCTGAAACAAACAACATTTTTATTCAATTCTGCAATGTAGAACATAAAAAGCATTTTAAAATTTTTGATACATAGTTATGGCTGTTATATTTTCTGAGCACAGTTCAAACAAAGAAAGCAGGAACTTCCATGGCCAGCACCCTTGTATCCTATGTCTCATCCTCAAGGGCTCATGTTCAAATTGGTGGGGGAAGAGCAGAGAGAAGCATTTGCAAGAAAAGATGTCTTCACAGCAGACAGTTGATTTCAAACAGAAAATTTGAAGTCAATAAGCATGTTGTGGAAGGAAAAAACAACAAATGAAACACTAGTCAATTGCCCCGGTTGAAGTAAAATTTTAGAAATGTGTAGCATTTTCCTGAATTAATAAATGTTTTAGCAGTTTGAAAAGCTTTGGTTTATAAAGGCTTTGTACATTATCTGCATCAACAGCAACTTTCTGAATGCATGAACTTAATGAACCAACCAACAAAACCAAAGAACTAAGATTATTAATGAGACATTTGCAAAAGGCAGGCTAAATGAGTTGCTTCTGCCAACATCAGAAAGAGTTCTCTAATGACAGGCAGAGAGGCACAGCTGCTGATTTGTTTATGTACAAAAATAGCGGTCAGTGGATTTATTGCTGGATAACAAAATAAAATTATTTGGTAGGATTTTGGATATAAATCTTGAAGTATATGCTTCATCTCCTCTCTTTTTACTTTATTTTTGTACCCTTTTCCATCCTCTTTCATTTCATTGTTCGTATGATTTTTCCTGGGGGCTTGTCCCCTCAAATTTATTTTACTCTTTTTTAAATGTTTGAACCCATTTCTTAGAAACTACTCAGTCAGTGTAATAAGAACTGAGCTTTATCCTTTTGAAATTTAGTTATCATTTTGAATCACTTTTTTCCAAGCCTGTTCTTTGATTTTACTGTACTTATGGGAACATTAGTCCTCCATGTGAAGTGAAGTTTCCTACCTCAGAGACAAGCAGGAAAAGACCAAACTTCAACCCTTGGGTCAATGTGTTTCACAAAAACTTTCATCTTCAATGAGACAGCATTTCTTTGCAAGATGTGGTAACCATGAATTTCTTCTTTTTGGAGCCCAACAACAGTCTTTCTTGCCTGGCCTACAGAGGTCTTATGCCACTAGTTAGATTTAAAGGAAATGTTTGCCCTCTTTTGCTCAAAAGCTTAATCTACTACAAGAGTAATCTTTCAGTCCTGTAGAATCAATCTTATATTACAGCATAAATAGATTATAGACTAGGTATACCCCACCCCTAGAACTTGGAACAGAAATATTCTAGATTACAGGAAAAAAATTATTCATGCAAAATGTAAAATTTTGCTAGTCTAATTCTGTCCCAACATGGAATTAGATGTAAATTATACATTATCACTGATCAAAACAACTGAAAAAAAATTCCAAAGGGAATGCTTTCCTCAGTTTTCTAGCTCAGTTACTGAGTGAACCTTAGACTAGAAAACAAATTCCCCAAAGAATTATCAAATGTCTTACTTTATCTGAAGCAGATTATTTGGAAGTTAATGCAAAGTCTCTCTAAATGGTGTCTGTGATAACGATGTTTAGTTGTTTTCAGCAATTAAAAAGAGATAAGTATTAAGGGAAAGCTCTTCCCCAGAGAGATGCTTCATGGAAGGCAGATCTCAATTGGCAAGAAATCGGAGGAAATACAGAAGATGATATAAAGGTGGATACTTTATGCAGATGTGTATAAAAGTGATCATGTTAAGAAGAAAAGTCACAGTGACTTTAGCATAAATTATAGAATCAGTAGCTGATTGGAAACTCCAAATTTACTATGAAATTTATGTTATTTCAGAATATCATGTAAATATTAGCAAACAGGAGAATCATCACAAGACCTTAGTTGCACATGTGGAAATATAAGCCATTTTGCTACATGACATGCTTAACCTTCTTCAAATTGTGAACAAAATATAAAACAAATATTGCCATGAAATCCAAATCCATAACTGTTTCATGATTAGAGAATAAAATACTTTTGTTTTCATATGACAAAACAAGATTAGCTTGAAAGAAATCGTATTAGCTATACTTCTGGATTGTTAATCCAGGAACTTTCTCTTAGTATTTTCAGTCACTGCATGGAGCTCAGTGATTAAGTTCTGCAGTCTCTCTACAGGCAAATTAAACAGGTGGGTTTGTGACTGCTGTTAATGAAAGTTTCTTTAAAGGAATAAACTTTTGGGGTTTCCACCACCCTTTATCTTTCTACTGTGTTTTTCACTCTTCAGACATTTGGTTACTCAGAACAAGACCTGGCTTTCTACTTTACAGTTTCATCAACCGAATAGCATATCTCTCTCTAATATGGTACCACCCGTGATTTATAGCAACAGAACTAAAGCTTAACAGTCTGTGAAATTTATTACATATTGTTTGATTCATTTGTTTCAAGCCATACAGAACACAAGTTAAACAGTAAATTGATCTCACATTGTTTTCAGACTGAATGATTGGTCATAGTTCACATGCAAATCTGGAGCTGCAGTGAGAATTTTAACTGCTTCATAAAAGTTAATGTCAGAGACCTTCTGATGACAGCACACATCTTCTTTAATGGCACTATATATATTTAATCATATTTCTAGAAAAAGCTTGATGCACATCATTCTTTCTTACATATTTTCTGTAGCTGTACAGAAGTTTATTTTTAGACCTCTTCTTCTTCTTCTGCTAAGTGGTTTGAGGAACTAACTATAAAACCAAAATATTTTCTTCTGCTTCATAATATTAAATTTTATGCTTTAGATTTCTGTCCATTTTCCCATCTGTGTATGTCAAAAGGGAGGACAAGAAAAGGGGGAATAAGAGGGAGAAGAGGGAAAATATTGGGGAAAAAAAAAAGTCATTTGGTTTATAAAGGGAAATGGAAACCTACAAAAACTAAGTACATTAATTGCGGAAGATGTGAGACATTAGAAGATGGAACTCTTGTTGATGACATGCATCCAGTATTCAGCAGACACTAGTCCTTCCATCTCAACATAAATGAGCTGAACTTCTTCAATCATTTGGACTGATGTGAAAGAACAGAGAGAAAAAATATTTTAAAGGCATTTCTATCAATGCTAACATCATCTCTTAAGCAATTAATGTTTCTTTAACACTGGAAACACAAGGAAAGGACCTGGCCTGAGGAGAAGCAATTATCTGAGCTGGACTCTTTTCCTCACCACAGACTCTTCATATTTTTGGGGAATGTCTCTTAGGGGAAGATAAGCAAAGTATATATTGATGCCTAAAGAGAGAATTCCATGTAATTTTGATGTTCAAGCATAAGGAGCAGCACACACTTTTACCCATAGCCCTTGTCCCCTCTTTGTTTCTGCTAAAGAGAAAGGGCCCCAAATCTCACTAGATCTGAAAGATCCCTAGGAGCAATATTCTAAAGAGATTTATAACTAATATATAACCAGCAGCAATTCATGTACAGAAAGTGTAGAAGGCTAAACTCTGCCTGCAAATTCTTAGGGATGCTCTCAGCATGCTGTAGGGTCCTCTACAGCACAAAATGATGGCACAGATATTTCCATTTCCAAATCATAGTATCACCATAACCCATCTTCTGCACAACAGGTTTAGTTAAATATCATTTAAACTAGACACAGGACACTGAGGCTGAAAAGGAGATTGAACAGGAATACTAGCTTTTTATTGCCCAAATATACAGCCAAGAAATAGTAGCCATGGATCTGGAAGAAAATCGAATAGATTGACTCTGCAAACATTTGTCAGGATATTTGCTGAAGGCCAGAAAAAGCTTGTTGTTGTACTATCAGTAGTTTAGGTATTTCAGAAAATAATGATCACAAAAAGGTTTTTATCTGCTGTGCCTAGTCTAAACCAGTAAGACTGCCCATTTTAAGGTTTGTTAAAATGGTGTAGGAAGCAAGGTCCAAAATAAACAGAGTACATCACTGGAAACTATTTCATCTTTAGAAAACTTTCACAAAGGTAACATCAGGTTTTTAAGTGAAAAGAAAATCACACCTTCTTAAACAAAGTGTTTAAAACATATAACTTTATTTTTCATAAATCTGTTTTCACAAGGATCTGAGTGTTTGTTATGAGCATAGAACTGTCTTTCTATATGAAGCAATTGATCTCACTTTCTTATCTACTAGCTTCCTTTCTTTATATTGATACAAAAGCAAGATAAACAAGAGATTGTGATATTTCACCTTCTAAAACACCCTTTCTAAAATTAATTATATACTTTAGTAAGATCAAGTAACTATGTGAGTAATTTACAGCTTCTCAGTGCTTGTAATGCATTTATTGGATGAAGTGAGACGACTGAGTAATACTAAAGCTATTTCTTCTCTGTGAGATGTAGTGGTGAGTAGCCTCACCACTTCTCAGCAAAATCACAAAAATAAATATGTGATATTTTTAGTTAACTCAACATTCGAAATTACACATCAGCCCTCAGGAGAACAATTCATCAACCACGATGAATTTGCAGGAATGGCTAATCTTTGCCTTCTGAATACCACTTTTGGAGATTTTGATTCTTTAAGATTCACATCCACGTCCTGTGAAGGATGGGAGAGTGTTGCATCTTACAGTTATAAAAATTTGAAATGCATATTAAGCATGTTTATGGCTTAATTCTCTACAGATAAAGACTTTGACAGGTCATTGGACTAACTAGATATGATTTTGCTGAAAGTACAATTTTGGTCAAAGACTAATAATAATAACAATAATAAAATAACAGCAACTAAAAATAACAGTGTGGTAGTTGAATGATTTAACTTCCAAGGACTCCAACAAGTCATTTCAGCAATCCCACTAATGTTGAGACAAACCAAAAGATGTCAGTGTAGCAGTCAGGTTCATTTCTGGACCTGTCTACCAGTACAGATATAGTTTTATGTTTTGTTTCCAATCTTATGACAGACTTGCTGCAAACCATTGTCATGTTAGGCAACTGCTTGATGCTGTAGATTTCTAGACCAGAACTGACTAAACCATGCTTACCTGCCTCACGACTGTAGGAGGTACATTCATACTTACCCACGTCACACCTATATGAGGTGAGTTCATCAAACGTAAATGCTTTTGGGTCATCAATTAAAAAAAATTTATACATGGACTTTTAGTATAAACTTAGTTTATATGTTAAGATTACTTGGAAAAGTATTAAAAAATAATCCTGATTTGATAAGTTATATTGTAAATTTAATGATCAGAAGTTTTGAAGAGGACATAAAACTTTGGTGTTTCCTCCTACTTAATATCATTGTGGGCAGAAGAATTACATCACAGGATATTTCTACATGTTTTGGGTTTGTTCCATGCTACTATTTTATCATCTTTTCTTTTTTACTCCTCAATCTAAGTGGTAAACAGGCAGTTAACAGAAGTCAAAAAGGACTTCCTTATGCGTAATATTTCAAGATGTTGAAAAGAAGACATTCACAAAAATATTGTTCTAATATCCCTGAGAAAAAGAAGACGACCAAGGCCTTGTGGACACCTTAGACCATTACAGCAGGTGTCCTCATACTTGGAAAGTTAGACACATCCCAAATGCATCAGACTAGCTTGTGCCGTTCTCTGTTTCTTACCACACAGTAGGACTAGTATATCCTCTCAAGTGAAAAATATGGGATTTCTGGACACTTCTGCAACTGCTCCAGTCACTCTGTGGGACATCCAGAAACCATAAGCAAGTGTCTCGAGTGCTTTCTACTTGCTTTTTGTTCCCCACATGGATGTTTTCCACATGACAGAATGTCTGGAAAGGCCTGAGCATCCTAGTGAAAGCTGGGTCCCTGAGTTCTCTTTCAAAGGGAGTGTTCTGCTAAGGTAGAGTGGGACATTTGTTGCCCCATACTCTGATGTTAAATAATGAATTTATATAAAGCATGTTGAAGACAGGACTACTGCTTTAGATTTTTTAACTATTTAAAAATCTATACAACTTATTTCCCAGTTTCTGCTTGCCTGTTATTTCTTATTTTGAAAAGCACTACACTTGAGAGTTTTCTAGAAATATATTATGTGCCTAATGAGATTTTTCCCCCAGATGTTCATTACAGACCAGAGAAACGTCATTAGATTTATTTAGTGTTTTCATGTTCTTTTGTTCACAAATAAGATCTTTCAGCATTTAATAAAACTAGAGAACATTGGAAAAAAATAGTATATCTCCCCAAAATAATACTACGTGCTCTTAATTTCCTGTAAAAGTACTCACCTACTTCAATATATTATTTCAGTTAATTCTTCATAATGTGACTTATAATTTCAAGAAAAAAATGCTATTAGATAGACCATTCCAGACTAGCATCATTATTTTTATTTACAAGTGAGAACTCTTCTGAGTCACAAAAAAAATCATCTTCTGACATTTTATACAGAAACTCTAGGTAATTAAAATCTGTGGCAGCACATTAAAGACTTTCCAGTACTTTGTTTAAAATCCTTGAATGCAAAGATTCAAATAAAACTACCATTTATAATAAAATTTTTAAGCTTTAGTTATTTTTCACAGAGATGACAACATTTTGATGTTTTGATATTTGATTTGAGGGTAGCAGAAACTAAAATAAGGAAAACATTTAATTTAAAATTATTCATGTCTAAGGGTCTAGTGTGTGCTCATGAAACAAATGGACTGAGAAAACAAAATTTACAAATTCTGTTTCACCCACAGCTCTTACAGAACATTAATTTATTAACCAAAATCAAATTGGCAACTAATGCTTGCAGTATTATTTAGTGCAAATTACCATTAATATTTTATTTGAAGTAATTAAAGCTGACACTTAAGTAAACATACTCATTTACTTTGGTTATGATGGAAGAAAAGTTTAAGACAAAGCAGCTAATAAATCAAATAATTGCAACAGTCTGCTATGTCTCATATAAAAACCACATTTTTGGTTTCTAGGAGCAGGCAGAGTTGTGTTATAAAAACCTCCTTTTCAGAATTTTGCTGCAGTTGTGCTTGAGCATTTAAAGATGGATGAATGTTGTATGTCTAATAATGTGGCTATAAATCTCTATTTTCAAATGCATACAATTGAACCCTTGCTTTCCAGAAAATTAGTTAGGAATGCTGAGAAAATTTAAGTCCATAACATGTAGTTCTGAGACATGAAACATTATAATGTGTTAAAACAAAGGTACTGGAAGAACTGTGATATAATGCAGTTCAAGGTAAGAAGAAATATCTTAATAATAAGAATATTATTGAAGAATATTTGAAGAAAAGGAGCAGTAAATACTTTCAAAGAGTAACCAAGCCATATGAACAAAAGGCAACTCTGTACACTAAGAAAGTCAAAGGAAATTTGCTATTCTATTTGACACAAAGAAAAAATGTACTCTCTCCTCTGTTTCTTAGAGTGGAGGAGATGAGACAATTTTAGAGGAGGAAAGATTCCTTTTAAAGAGTTATAGTAGCTAAATATTAAAAGGTAACTTCAATCCTAAACCACCGTGGAGACAACTATCTGCAAGAACAGATTGTTTTCCACTTCTAAAAACCACACAAGCGTACATCAATAGTGAAATTTCTGGCTTAGTTTGGACAAGGAAGTAACTAGGGATAACTCTAGGTGGAATACATGTAATGGTACAGGAGAGATGCATACACACACACACACACACACACACACTTATATATATACATAGACAAATCAGCACCAAGATTGGCTGAATTTGCCTTAAACTCATATTTATAATTCTGTTCATTATAGCTATCCCACTATAACTGTTCTATATTTATCATTCATCTATTAAATAACCAACATTGGAATAAGAAATTCTAGCATTTCACTAGAGTTACAATCACGAAGCTATGCTACAACTCAGACAGCGTCACTTCCATGCTTCCACAAAATTCCCAGCATTTAGAACCAGAAAGATGACTTTTTAAGCAGGCAGAGGATAAAATGACATGCGAGTCCATCACAAATCTATACCTCCATCAAAGTCATAACCTTTGTTTTTCTCTGTGAGCATCTTTGCAGTATACAATTAGTCCATAGCCATTTCTACAGAATGCATTGATTTTTGGCCAAAATGCTCCAGATTTTGACCTCCTCAAAGGTTGAATCTGCACAAGATATGTTTCAGGCACTGTTACACACACTCGCACACACGCACGCACACACACACACTGTCTATGTCTTGTTGAAGGTCTGCCACAGTTTGTCATGTGCACACTTTTTAAAAACCATTTGGAAAGTGATCAATCATTAAAAAATGTTATCTCTAGAAACAAATTAAAATTGACTGAAGTTTGAGTTATACACCAAGGTCTGCATAACTTGCGGTTTCATTTCTTTAGAAGAACAATTGTGTTTATTTGTAACATTATCTTCCAAAAATACTTTGTTATTCATTCGAATACTTCTGGATTTTAAATAACCTTCATGCAGCCATGACCTAATATGGCCCTAATGAATACTTGCATTTTCCAAACGGAATGCCCATTCTGTTTCATGATGTAGTTTTGTATTTTATAATCTGTTCTATTCCAATGAATTTCTGATGAGAAATGCCTATGAGCTATCATTTAGTTTTAATTAATTGTATGGGCTAATCAGATATAGCTAAACGACTGTGTGGTGTTGACAAAGCTTTTATATATAAGTGTGCGTGCGTGCGTGTGTGTGTGCGTGTGTGTGCATGTGTCTCCTTTTTTGCATTTTTAAGGCATAAGTGCATGAACAATACACAGAAAAGGGCTCAACTCTAATAAGCAGCTATGTTAATAAAGATCTCAGTAATGACCTGGCACAGAAAATAAGGCACTTATTATTCTATAGATGTCTACAGTTTTTGGATATTTTTTACTTGAGAATGCAGCATTCTGAAGACAGCTTAAAAACTAGTATAGCATATTGACACAGATCTACTTTCATTCATCACATTTCACTGAGAACAGATCTATAGTAAATCTTCACATATCTAATTAGATTTGCTTTTGGCAATGACTGTGGTGTTTATCTACAACATTAAACAAACTCTTGCTATCAAGCTTCATTAACAGGACACCAGCACTTTATTTCATGTATTTTCATGTTCACATTTCAGCTTCAGATAAGATCAAGTTCCCTTGTAAACAGATTCAGTTTAATTTAGCTCAATAGAATTGTATCCAATAACATCAGCTTTGAATGTGGCCTGTTGTGCCATACTCCATTAAAGTCCAAGTACAATTTTCACAAAACAACCTTTGTAATGAATGCTTTGAGATATTAATTCTTATTTATAACAAATCCTCAACATTTGATCTAAATATAGAGTATTGTTGATGGATTGTTTGAAATTCCAAGAGAGAAGAAATGAGTCTCATGACAATGAGCAGTATGAAATAGTAATAAAAAGATTTCTCAGTACCATTTTAATATATGCTAATCAAAGTGCAAAGATCTGGAGAAAAGTGTCTTTAAAGCTATGAACTATATGTGAAAATTCAAAGAGAACTGATGAATGAAGGGATAATAGGAACAGAAAATGAGGGAACTTGAAAAGAACTGAAAAATATATAATATTTTACTCCGTTAAACAGAGTAAAATCAATTAAGAAGATGTAACTCAAAGTAGAATAAGCTTTTCAGCGATAACATTCAAAGTTTAGCTGAGATGGAAGTGTCCTTAGCTGGATAATGGCAGACTTAGAATATAGTTTTTTATCTTAACTCCTACAAAAAAAAATGTGTGGAACATTACATTTGGCTTCAAAGTGATAAAATGTCACAATAGAACATCTTATATATGCAGCCTTGTAATTAATGTGAACTGATACAGAGCTACAGGAATACAGATTCACCTGTTCCTGATTTCCTCTATTCCCTCCTGTATCCCCCAGAAAGAGGAAGACATTAATAAGTCTTCACAATAAATACCTAATGATGTCTTCTAGAAAGGCTATGCCCATTTAAGAGAGAAGAAATTTATTATCTGGTGATTTGATGCCACTTGAGCTGATGAACTGGTACTTTAAGAGACAAGTGTGTAATATAATAAGGAGGGCACACAGGAAATAGGATCTTTGTCCAATTTCCCAAGCTAGCTGGTAAGTTTTTACCAGAAGCAGATAAAAACCGCTCCTGTTTGTGACTAAAGCTAACTACAGCTGATAGTCACTTCAGGAATAACAGGTATCCCTTCAGAGTAGAATTTTAACATTCCGATTATACTTAATGCTTGTCATATGCATTTGTTGGGATGGGGTGGAGACTTTACAACTCAGAATACATATAACGAGGCTTTCCTTGAAGCAGCTTCCCAACAAACAGAGAGAATTAAAATTTGTAAACTACAAAGAAGTAATAATTTTCTTTTTTTTATTCTCCTTCATCTTTTAGCAATGTGTTTTTACAAATCCACTGCTGAGGAAGTGATACAGGAAGTTTCACTGGAGGCTGCCTTTGATGATAGCAAAGAGATTATTTTTACTGCCTAAAACTGTACATCTGATATCAACATTCACAACCGAACTGAAATTTCATTACACATTCCAACTTGGTGATTCTATGATTTGCAGCTAATAATAAATAATGGAAGTGCTTAAATATTTTGCATGAGGGCAAAGTGTGTTTGAAACTACTAGTATTCTACCACTTCTCTGAGTAAAAGTGAGCAAGAGGATTGCTTGAATAAGATCATTTGATTTTAAATACTTCTGTTCAATTACTAAGTAAACTGCATTTCAAAAACATTAGGGTGTATATAGAGTAAACAATTATGGATGGTCATTTTATTTGCAGAGTCTGTGTTACTTCATATGTTATGAATGTGATCTATCTAGACTTTTGTAAAGCCTTTGAAATAGTCCCTCACAACATCCTCCTGTCTAAATTGGAGAGATAGGGATTTGATGGGTGGAAAGTACAGTGGATAAGGAACTGGTTGGAGGGTCATATTCAGAGAGTAGTGGTCAATGGCTCAAAGTCCAGATGGAGATCAGTGACAAGTGGTGTCCCTCAGGGCTTCGTACCAGGACCTGTGATGTTTAAATCTTCATCAATGATATTGACAGTGAGATTGAGTGCACTCTCAGTGAGTTTTCAGATGATACCAAGCTGAGTGGTGCAGTTGCCACTCTGGAAGGATGGGATGTCATCCAGAGGGTCCTGAACAGGTTGGAAAATTGGGCCTGTGAGAACTTCATGAGGTTGGCACAAGGCCAAGTGCAAGGTCCTACACCTGGGTTGAGACGATCCCCATTTTCAGTGCACAATGGGAGATGAAGTGATTGAGAGCTGCCCTGCAGAGAAGGACTTGTGGTTGCTGGTTGATGAGAAGCTTGACATCAGCTGGCAATATGCATTCACAGCCCAGAAGGCCAACTGTATCCAGGGCTGCATCAAAGGAAGCGTGGCCAGCAGGACGAGGGAAGTAATTCTGCCACTCTATTCCTCTCTTGTGAGACCTTATCTGGAGTATTGTGTCCAGTTCTGGAATGCTCAAATTAAGAAAGATATGGAGCTGTTGGAAAGGGTCCAAAGGAGGGCTAGAAAGATGATCCGATGGCTGCAGCCTGGAGAAGAGAAGGCTCAGAGGAGATCTTATAGTGACCTTCCAGTACAAACTGGAGAAGGACAGACTTAGACTAGACATTTGGAAGAATTTTTTTCACTGTGAGTGGTGAGACATTGGCACAAGTTGCCAAGGGAAGTTGTGGCTCCCTCATCCCTGGAGGTGTTCAAGGTCAGGTTGGATGGGGCCTTGGGCAGCCTGATCCCATGGGAGGTGTCCCTGCCATGGGCAGGGGGGTTAGAACTAGATGATCTTTAAGGTCCCTTCCAACCCTAACTATTCTATGATTCCGTGATTCTATGATTCTGTAACAGATTTCAATGGCGGAGTTTTTGTTTTTAAAGATGTCACAATGCTTTTCTCAAGTGCAGTAACTGAACAATTGAATCCTTTTTAACTGAAAGCAAGTGAGAAACCACAATTATAAGTGGAGTGAATTCCACAGCAGAATGTTTAAGTGATTAATGTTGAGTAATTTAGCTACAGAACAAGATGTGTTGTTAGGATTGGCCATAGCACCTTTTTTCACTCCCATGTAAGACAAGCCTGTTATTTAAGGAAATAAATGGACAAGGAAGCAGCGAGGTTATGCATCTCAATTAATAGTACCTTGTAGGTCCCTTGGCTCATTGTGTTGCATGTTTTTAACTTGCAGAACTTTGTGCTTAAAAAAAAAATTATAATTGCAGGGCATGCTATGAGAAAAGTCTTTTTTGTAAATATTGAGTGTTTCTCTATTATTGCTGTGAACAGTTTTCTGAGGTATTGCTAAAACTCCTTGTTAGATAAAAATACTGCAAAAAACTAAACCATACAAAAAAATAGGAAAAGCTGCAGTCTACCACAACCTCAATATCAATAGCAATCATCAGAATATTTGGCAATCCATCTTTGACCATTGAAACTTACCAGGACTCCATTGTTTTGATATATTAATATCATCCAGATATTCATACATTTATCTTTAGAATCACCCAGATATTCTGGTATGATTTTCATATTCCTTTTAGTAGATGAAACACTGAAAACTGAAGATTGACTCCATTGTCTAAGATCACAGAGGAAGGCAGAATTGGATGTTGAGACATTGCCCATCCTTAGCTGCTTCTTTTTAGGCAACAAAAACAGCCTTATGAGTATACTCCTGCTATACTATGAACGTTAAGTGATAAAAGGCCATCTGCACACTGACAAAGGAGCACAGAAAGGCAATGAGGGAGGTGGGGAGGTCCATCATAGGAGCCATAAGCCCATCAACAGCCCATCTCATCAAGCCCAGAGAAGCACAGGAGCGCAATAGCAGGTAAAACACCAAAATAAAGACCTCCAAGGAATTAAAACTTTTCCCGAGCCCCTTCCAGGGCTGCCCCAGGAGAGACTCAGCCCCACTGTTCATGTATAGAATCTATCACAATGAGTCATTCTGAACAGCTCTCCAGATCGCCTTTCAGATTAGCAGGAGCTGCTGCCTGGAGTGGAATACGTGATGGGATGCAAGGGAAGAACATTTTTAGAATTGAACAGCACTCCCCATGGGATATTTTTGAGAGGAACTCCGGCAGGAAAAGGTAGAGATTTAGGTAATTTGTGAAATAACAAGTGTAGGAAATAGAGGGGACAGGGAATAAAAGAAAGAGAGACTTTTTAGTGTGGCTTGTCATGATAGAAGAGGGGTAACAGTCTTAAACTGAAAAAGGTAGATTTAAGTTGGATTTCTACAACTACCTGAAAGGAGGTTGTAGCAAAGTGAGTGTTATTCTATTTTCCCAAGAAAAAAAGCAATAGTACAAGAGGAAATAGCCTCAAGTTATGCTGTAAAAAGCTTAGATTGAATTTTTTCACCAGAAGGGTTATTAAGCTCTGGAACAGACTTCCCAGCAAAACCACTGAGTCACTATCCCTGGAAGTATTTAACAGATGTGTAGCCATGATGTTTCAAGACATGCTTTAGTGGTGGACTTGGCAGAGTTCAGTTAAGGGCTGGACTTGATGATCTTCAAAGTCTTTTCCAACCTAAGTAACTCTATGATTATATGGACATAAGGAAGTTTTTACAATTAGCATGGTAGGATAGCGGAATGGGTTGCCCAGAGAAGTTGTGGATGCCCCATCGCTGGAAGTGTTCAAGGTCACATTGGATGGGGCTTTGAGCAACCTGATCTAGTGAAAAGATGTTCCTGCCTACAGGATGATTGCATGATCTTCAAAGCTCTTTTCCGATCTAAACCTTTCCATGATCATATGATTCTATGAATAAGCATGTCTGCAGCTGGGTGGGACGGATTTTCCCAAGCAACAAGACATTATGAAAAATACTAATCACAGATGTTGATATAAGAAATCTTAGTCTCCAAATAGACTGAACTTTGCAGTCTTTAAGTATGGATTGACTGATGTCTTTGTCAGAGGAGACTTCATTATAACTATACTGTATTGGATATTTAAATAAGCCATGTCATTTCTCATTTTAGAAGTTAAAATCATTATAGCGTGCAAGTGACAGACTTAAAAATCCAAATAAATAAAAATCAGTTTCACGCTTGAACCTGTGATATTGAAATGAGCTCTATCATTAACAAAGCAAAAACTAATATCAACTAGGATCAGAAAGACATCCAAAATCTTCACATAAACAAGGAGGGAGAGAGTATTCAAATGTCCACTTGACACTTTCAAGCACCATTGGGCATTTATTCCTTTTTATGAGAGGTATTAATCACAACTTTTTCTTCGGTTATTCCAGCATAACTCCCTTGAAGTAAATGCATTTGTACAGATATAATTCAGATGAGAACAATGGAATGATGTAAATCAAAATATGCATCACCCTCCTGAGATCACCATTCTGAGATAATCAGAGACATATTGGAAAGCATTAGTAGCTAAGATTTTCATTTTATAATGCCCTAGTAGATCAATATAACTAATAGTGTGATCAATAATACCCTCTGCTAATTGGTCATATTTTCATATCAAGAAGGAAATCATCTGTAGCCAAACACTGTGCCATCTAAAGCATGTGTTTATATTACAGTAAATTATACAAACCACAATACAACTATCACTTACAGTTTCATCAGCAAAGGAAACAGCAAATTGTTTTTTTCTTAAAAAACGTTAAATTATCAGGCAGGTCCAGGCAACAATATTTAAACTGGAAAAGCAAGAATATTAAACTTAAATAGTTATTCAGACAAAGCAGTACAGACGTCTTTGGGAAAATTCTCTAAATATCCCTGGGACTAGGCCCTACAGGAGTTAAGATAAATTTAAGAAAAATAATTAGCATATACATAAAAAGAATTACCAAGACTTATTTTGGATTCATATTAATTAACCATTTCACACAGACTGAAGACAGAAAAATAAAATTCTTGTGATGTGTTATGATGAGCAGCCTTGAATTACAAGTAGTACTGCATAGGGTTGCAGAGACACTGCAGTAAATCAAGGCAACTTGATGTCATAAAAACTCAGGGGTTTATTTGTAATCTTGCTCAAAGTTTCTCTTTATACAAGGTAAATTACATGAATCCTGTGAGATAGTTCTTGTTTAATTTAAAATAATAGATATTTGAAATGGGGGTGGGGATCCCAGCATTAAATCATGCAGTCAATACCAATGTCTGCACGAGATAGTTGCAGTATATCCTCCAGAGTTTGAATTCCAATGGTGGGCCTCTTACTGTTTTCCTGTAAAGATTATTGATTAGAATAATAGAACTTACATTCAAACTATTTTCCGGAATTCTTTTGGTTGCTTTTGTTCCCTTGCTTTAGGCCAGATTCTCTTTAAAAAACAAAAGCAATACAAAAAAAAACAAAAAAAACCAAACCAAAACCATAAAGTTCTATATGAATTGTCTAAAAACAGGTTGAGTGGCCTTAAATAACTCTGGAATTGCTTGTAACTGCTTAAACTGTCCTCAGCTCTAAAGATGGGTATCTTTCACTTTCTCATGTTGATTTCATAAGGTTTAATTAATTATAAATGAATTGGTCTACAAAATAATCTGGAAACAGTTTTATTAATTACTATCTAGTACAGTGATCCCTTGCTTTGTTATACTGTCAAAGTACTTAGAGGCTGTTACCTTATCCTACCAACTTATCTGACCAAGCTATCAACATTCAGCTCCTTGAACAACTCCTTATAAGTCAATCACTCTACCCTCTATAGTCTTTCCAGCTCCCAATCCTTTTTAGTCATATGAGAGCACATTTGCTTTTATACATGCTTGAAAACGTGTTCCATCTTTATATTCAAGCTTTAGTCAACCATGAATTTCAGACTTAAAAACAAATCTGTCTTTAACTGTCAATCCACATTATAATTCAGGTGAGAAGAAACTTTCACACTGTGTATTAATCAATGATTTCATGTTTCAATAGTGTATTTCAAGACAGTCTTACTGTTGACTTTACCAAACTATGCAAGTGATGCTTACCAATCTGCTCTCTCCTTTAAGCTAAGGAAAATACAGAATTCTAAGCAGCACAAAAACAGAGGTTTACATTTACGTTCTAAGGATATTATCTGGATCAACTGCTCACTAAAACCAAAGTTTATTTCTTTTTGTGTTTCTTTCAATTTAAGGGTAAAAGCAGTGAGCTAATATAGTAGGTGATTTCATTGGACAAATGTCAAGCTACACCAGTAAAGGATGTGTGTCCTTATTGCTACTGACATGGACCCTTGACAGACATCAAAGGAAGAGTTCTCATGCTATTTGCAAAATGCATAAATAGCTGAGTGAGTAGTATGCGGGCTCTGCAACAGAAATGAAAGGTAATTTGGGTTAGAAAATGAATGTTAAGAGAATAAATACTTCCTTTCTGATTTTGCACTGTAAGGTGGTTCCAATGCCTTGTCAATTAACACTAGAAAACACAGATCAATGAACTTTAGAATCTGTTCACTTTTGAAGAGCTAATAATGGTGATAAAAGGAGATGGATCCATCACCATCAAATGTTTAGAGCAGTATTCTGCCTTGTATAGTTCTTTGTGAACAAAATTAACTCCTCAATAATTTTTGCAACTGAAGTAGTAAGAAAACTGGAAGCCTACAGTCAGCAGATCTAAGGTGAATCATTCACTTACACTTAGTCATCTAGTGTCATTCGTGATGCAGTCCACCTGGTTAAGTTATTGCTAGTCCAGGAGGCAAAGGTTCCACTACGTCCTGTGGCATATGTACCAGCCCTGTTTGGATGCCTCAGATATCATACAGTATTTTAAATGTCACTAGATGAAAATACACAGGTAATTGAATCATCAAATGGATAGAGCACAGAGCTGCAAATTGGCTTGAGGCCTGCGAATATTCATGTTGCATAGAGGAATATACATCATGTTCATTTAAGCAAATCAAGCTATAGTGTTCCTGTTGCAGACAATCACAATGTTCCCATTGATTAAACTGGAGGAAAATCTTGCCCTTAGCTGTGCTATGAATATTTAATCAAACAAATTGGACAACAGTGAACACCTTTGTGCCTTTTGATCTGCTCAGGAAAGATCTTCAGCTAAAGGCAGCTTCCATTTTCTGTGAACTTCAAAAGAAAGCTGGCTTCCTAGCAAATCTATTTATCTTTATTGTCTCCTTCTTTCTTTTCAGCTCATGACATTTCCTACTCTTACCTTTTAATCAGTTTTACTGGCCCTTAAGCTAAAAGCATGTACTGCAGATATTCAGTCTCATTTTTCTTAGCTGCCTACAAGTAAAATGGCAAAAAAATTTATAAAGCTTCCAATTTTATCTTCTCATGATGGCTCTAGTTAAGAAAAACCCACTGCTTGGGAGCAGTACTCTTTAGGATTGTCTGTTATTTTTCCTCACGTCTATTATTGTGTATCTGAGAGTAACTTAAAAATTCAGAAATAATAATAATAGTAGCAATAGCAACGTAATAGTAGCAGTGGTAACAGTAGTAATATCAATACTACATCTATAATAAGTACTACTAGTAGCAATGCTAAAGTAGATTTTTGTCTGTTTCTGGAATCCTGAAGAGCACATTTGGACACAGTATTTGAAGAAAGCAAAAGATGTTGAACCAAGGGAAGAGGGAGAAACTATTGCAGTGGAACAAATTAGAAACAGTTTGGAAATACAGAGATTATTTCAGTAGCTAACACTGATAAATGGGCCTCGGAGTCAAAGCCAATCAAAGACTACTAGCAATGTTTAAATTGGGGTTTTGCTGACCTTTGTTTTGATGTGTTATGCTCTGCTGACTTTATGGAGGAAGGGCATTTCAGACAGAATTTTCAGCAGGTTCACTGATTCGTATTTTTTTGCCGGTTCTATATATTACTGGCTGTATTAATCATTTAGTGCCACAAGTAAGACTATTATCAGCAAGAGCAAGAAGGTGACAACATGCAGAGTAGTAAATCATTATCTGTTTTGAGGCTTAGCAAAATAAAATGCTAGACAATGTATTTCAGCCTTCACTTAAATCATCCTTAGTTTGGCCAGTACCTTCTGTTATTCTGAAGGCACAAAGCACAGGGAATAATTTTTTTTTTAATAGGATAAAGACAGTGTTCATGTCTCAGACCAAAATGACAAAATATAGAGCTATGAGCAATGACACTATGGAAACAGTTGATGAAACTGGCAGTAGTCACCACATATTAAGCATGCATCAGCCATCAGTACCTGATGGTGGATAATCAGTGGTTTGTTGTTTTTTTTTTATCATTACTCAGGTTTGCCTTAGTCACTATCAAAACTCTTGCTATTGGAAACCCATTTTGTTAGTATTTCTTAACCTTCTAAGCCTTTGAAAGATAGCATAGAAACCTGTAGAAGGAGGTACACAGAGTGAAGAGCACAGGAAGGATTTAGGTTGAGTTTATTAAACAGATAGAAATGCTGAATTCTAAAGCTGAAGCTGTTGATATCTTTCAGTTGTGATAAAACCTTGATTTTGAGGTACTCAGTGAAATAAACCTATAACTGACAGAACAATCAATTCTGAAACTTCCAGTACAGTAAAAATTCTGTCTGCAGTAGTTCAAATTCCAGATTTTGGAACCAGTTTTAATTATGTTCCTGTCATTTTGAATTCCATAGAATAATTCTGAAAATTAACAGTAGATTTAACACTGCACACTAGACCGAATCCATAAGTGTAGTCACTCATACAGAAGTCTATTTCTTTGCAACAGAGGTTAATGTGTATTAAATTGCATAGATGAGCTAAAGCCCAATTAATTTCCAGATGCTTTTCTCTTTGTTTCTAATATGAAATTGAAATGTTCAAATCATGTTACTGGCAACTGGAATTTATTTGTCTGACTGAGGGAGCAAAGTTCCCTCCCACTGTAAGAAAAGATTAGCATTGAAACCACCTGAGGAACGTGAATATACGTAAGTCTATGGGACCTGACAAGATGCATCCCAGACTCCTGAGGGAACTGGCTGCTCTAGTTGCCAGTTATAGTCTTGAAAGTTCATTGCAGTAAGTTGAAGCCTGTGATGACTGGAAAAAAGGAAAACATTGCACCCATTTTTAAAAACAGTAGAAAGGAGGAACCCACGAACTACTGACCTTTCAGGCTCACTTCTGTTTCTGGGAAGATCATGGTATATGTCCTCCTAGGAACTATGCCAAGGCACATGGAGGATTCGGAGTTGATTTAAGACAGCAAACATGGCTTTACTAAGGACAAGTCCTGACTGACCAACCTAGTGGCCTTCTGTGTTGGAGTGAATACCTCAGTGGACCAGGGAAGAGATATGGATTTCATTTATCTGGACTTTTGTAAGGCCTTTGACACAGTCCTCCACATCTTTCTCTCTAAATTGGAGAGATAGAAATTTGATGGATGGACTGTTTGGTGGATGAGGAATTGATTCAATGCTCGGATCCAGAGGGAAGTGGTCAAGAGCTCAATGTCCAGATGGAGATTGCTAATGAGTCCTGCCCCTCAGGGTTCTGTATTGGAACCAGTACTCTTTAACATCTTCATCAGTAAAATAGACAGTGGGAGCGAGTGAACCCTCAGTAAATTTTGCAGATGACGCCATAATGACTGGTGCAGTTGACACACCTGAGGAATGGGATACCAGTCAGATGAACCTGGAGGAGGTTGAGGAGTGGACTCATGTGAACTTCATGAGGTTCAACAAGGTCAAGTGCAAGGTACAGCATCTGGTTTAGGGCAATCACCAGTATCAGTACAGAATGGGGGATGAAGGGATTGAGATCCACTCTGCAGAGAAGGACTTGAGGGTATTGGGAGATAAAAAGATTGACATGAGCTGACAATGTGTGCTTCCAGCCCAGAAGGCCAACCACATCCTGGGCTGCATCAAAAGAAGCATGGCCAGCTTGTTGAGGAAGGTGAATCTGCCCTTCTACTCCATTTTAGTGAGTTTCCATTTGGAGTACTGCATCCCACTCTGAAGCCCTCAGTACAGGAAAGATGTGGACCTTTTGGAGCAGGTCCAGAGAAGGGCCATGAAAATGGTCAGAGGGATGGAACACCTCTCCTATGAAGAAAGGCTGATAAAATTGGAGTTGTTCATATATTCACACCAACTTTAAAGGAAACCTTAGTTCAAAAGTGAAGACAATTTCTGGGGGCATCTGTTATAAGCTGACAGAAACATTCACATTATTCACATTAAAGTCCTTTAATTGTCTAAGATAACTGCATATTGGAGTCATATGCAAGCACTAGAAAGAAAAAAAAAGAGCCTTTAGATGGAGATGCAGAACACACTAGTTATATTTCTAAAATTAGGTCATGTAGATGCCTTTCAGAGTATTTATTTGGGGTTTTTTTCTCATTTTTTTTGTCTGAATATAACAGAATATAGAATACCCTAACAGCAAGGACTTCAAGAAGTAGGGACAAACACGACAATTATAGCTTCACTGCATCACTAGAGTCAAATAAAGACCAGAAGAGCTCAGTATATGATTCAATATTTGGCTTACCATCCTCAGACAGCTGATAGCTGGAGCTTGAGCTGAACTCGATGAATGCAAATGTATGATTCTCCATGCTGAATGAGAGACCTGCTTCTCCAAAGGTGTGGACACACCTTGCATTTTGGAAAAAAATCTGACCAAAACTGTAGTGAACACAAAAGGTAAGCAGAAAGCAGAATCTCACCCACGAAAATGCTTCCTGGATCATTTGTAAAGAGACAGTACAGCAATTCAGAAATTATAAACAAAAAAGAAACTGACTTTTATTGCAGTTAAGTAGTTCTCTTGTAACTCAAATTTGCAGCACTGATACTCGTATTGTGCAGGAATAACATTATATACAAATGCTAGAAATCACAACTGCAGTATTTTTGTTAGGCTTCTTTTCTCACCATTTCCTACAAAAACATTAGAATGAGGCTCTGCACTTTAACTTGTATTGTGTGACTTCCATGTGGTGTAAGTATAATAACTGCTAGAAATACTTGTCTAAAATTCTTGAAGCAAAACAAAACCAAATCTTTTCAGGGTTAAATTTTAGCTAATAATATCACAGAGGACAAAGTTAAA
>WAAB01006636.1:0-28216 GCA_013389865.1 Piaya cayana | reverse complement strand
TTCTCCAGCCCCTTCACCAGCTTTGTTGCTCTTCCCTGGACTCACTCCAGAGCCTCAACATCCTTCTTGTGCACTTTTATTTTCCTGTGAGGGTGGGGAGGCCCTGGCTCAGGCTGCCCGGAGGAGTCACGGATGCTCCATCCCTGGAAACGTTCAAGGCCAGGTTGGATGGGGCTTGGAGCAACGTGTCACTCCAACCCAAATCATTCCGTCTGTCTTTGCTGATCTGTTTGTTTGGTTTTGGTGGGTGTGCTATGCGGAGTAGCCGTGCCAGATTCGTGTGAGCGGCTTTGTGGGATGGGACTTAGTCAATCCAAGGGTTGGGAATCTTGGGCAATCGCAGTGCTTTGTACAGCAGTTCGGTTACACCTTAGGGCGTAACACTGAGATTAGTCTCCTGGAGTGAATTGACTCCTCCTTGGGACACTGAGGAAGCTGCATGTAGGGATTGCGTAGAAATTAATTCCCTTTGGAATATGGGATGGAAGGAGCCGGTGGTATCTTTACACCACCTTAAAATAACCTTCTTTCTTTTTAGGCAGTTCCTTGTAGCTGTGATAGATTCATGGAAGGTATCTGTTATTTTGTGCCTTTAAGATGTTTAAAAACTTGTCATTTGAAGGGAAGTGCTGCAAGGTGTTCGATTTATATATCTAACTGGAACTTAATTAGAAAAAACACTATATTAAACACTCTGCCTTGGATTAAGAGGGTTTTTTTATATGTATACCTGCATATCAGGTTATTGTACTTGATTGCATAGAAAAGTTGTGCTTTCTTCCTAGTAACCATTGAAGAACAGTAAAATTGAGCTCTCTTTCATAGAATAATAGAATCACCAGGTTGGAAAAGACCCACTGGATCATCGAGTCCAACCATTCCTATCAAGAGAGGTTTTTGTGTTAATACTTCAGGGAGAAATAATAAATAATGAGTGCTCTTATGCATTAAGCTACATCTGCTAATGCTTTCACTCAAAACCAAGAAGTAGTTGATCAATGTTGAGGTCTTCCCTTAAAGATTTAAAAAACTTGTACACCTTGCTCTTTCCTTTCAATGCAAGCACTGAACTGAGGTACCCAGGGGTATAAGATGTTGATGCCCTCCTTTTAGTGTTGTTTTTGTATGTCTTAAAACACGTATGCAGATTACATAATTTTTTTGTCTTTTGTCTCGTGTCCAACGTTGCACTATCACTGGTTCGCCCTTCCAAAACTCAGCACTGTGTTAAGAAACCTCGTTAGGTCCTTTTGAACTCCAGAAGAAACCCCTTGAAATAATGAGGCACGATGCATGAGCAACTTGAACGGTCACCTCAGTGTGTGCACAGCCTGTAATTCTCCACCGCAGTATAAGCTCTTGCTTTGTGGGGATGGCGATGGTAAATCCTGGTGTTCTGTTTTCCTTTCAGTATGTATGACCAACTGCCCTACCCTGATTGTCATGGTGGGTCTCCCGGCAAGAGGAAAAACCTACATCTCGAAGAAGCTGACGCGCTACTTAAACTGGATTGGAGTGCCTACAAAAGGTGATGGATTTACTTTGGTTTACGTCAGAAGGATAGGGCTGATGTTAGGTGATTTATAAACCTAATTCCCAGTAATTTCTTTGTGCAGTTTGAGTATTTAACCTTCCGCTTTGTTAACTCAGTTTTATGCAATAGCAAACATGGGCCCTCTGTTTGGGTGTTAATCAAATTCTGGTGACTGTTTCATTTATCTCCTTCTGCCAGATGCCCAAACGAACTTTTTACCATTATGCCCAACGCTTTGGCTCTTCAGGTGTTGTTTTTTCTTTCTTTTTTTCCTTCCCCTTTCTTTGTGGGTGAAAGGGCGTCTTATTTACAAGCGGACAAGAAGTCAGCACTTCTGGGTTAAAGTTCTGGCTTCTCCAGCTTCTCTTCTCTGTGACCTTTGTGCAATGGTGCAATTCTCTGCATAACTTTGTTTAGCTGCGTTTGTGGAATGAGTTACAGCTCTGTGGACGTTAAGAGTGCAAGGAACTGAACCAGCCACTCGTTATCGCTCTTGTAAGGACTTTATCTGTGTGTTTCGAGTGAGAAATGACGGCTTAGATTGGTTATGCCAAGAATCTGCCTGTCCTACCTCATTCCTGAGCTCCTGAGATGTCTTGTGGGCCCAAATCAAGGAAACAAGACTTAAGTCCATGTGAACCCAGCTTCTGTGAGCAGCACATCAGAAAATATGTGCCCGTGCCTCCTAAAAAATCCTTCATAATTTAACTAAAATGTACAACATGAAGTTGCTAAATGAGCTTTCATCCTAGGTTGCTGGTTACGATTTGTCTTGATTGGAAAGGGTGACTGAGAATTTTCTTGGAAAACCACAGACCCTTGCTCTTGTTTATTGCCAGCAGCGCTGCAGCTTTAGCAAAGCTGAAGCTAATTTGGAATAATTCAGGATTGAGGGAACAGATAACACCTTGGTAATTGATGGGGACTGAATTGATAGATGAGGTTGGAGTTACCCTTTGGCTCTTAATGTCTTAAAGTTAAGTGTGTGCTTAATACAGTCGGTGTCCTTATTCTCCGAGGCAGATGGTTAAAGTTATCAGGGTCTGTAAACCAGAGAGAAGATAAATGGTATCTTTTCATGTGACATAATTAAGCAAGATGGAGAGTTCAAGAAGAGAAGGTGGAGGTTGATCAACCTAGGGTTGATATGAGTCCAATTGTTTCAGCCACCATTTCTGTATTTTCTTTTGTTCCTTCCAAAATTCCCCTCTCATTTAGAACGTGAAATGGTTAAAAATACAAAGGGCGCTTGTCTAGGCTTTTTGAAGGAAATGAGGTCAATTAGATGCCTGAATAGAACTGTGTTGCAATGTTGCTTTTAGATACTGAGCTTCGGAAGCTTTTTTTGAATGGTTCTGGCTGTGTGGTCGCTGTGGTACCAGTTGGCTTAGTGCAACCTTTCCACAGGGAACGAGGGCTAAAGATCATCATGCTGGGTAGCACTCACACCTTTGCTGTGCGTGATCTTCTTGCAGTAATTATCATTTCTTATGAAATTCATTATTTTTTAAAGGGCTGTTGCCTGACAGCACTGAATGTCTGAGTTTTTTGCATGCTCTCTTTCTTACAGAGGCAGCTTTTCATGTAGCTGGCATGGCCTCATTAACCCTATCACGAAATAACCTGGGCTCTGCGATCATTTATGTTGTACAGTTAACCACAAAATAATTATATCAGCGTTGTTGAATTCAAACAAAACTTGACTTTTGAGGGGATAAACAATATTTATTTATCTACCGCTGCCTGTCCCAATGGCGGTTTATAGTTGAGCCTTTTTACCTGCTTTTCTCAATTACAACTCAGGAATTGTCTATTTTATTTCTTTTTCCAGAAATGAAGCCTGGCAAGTATAAGAGTCACACTGTGGCAGCTTCTCAAACAGAATATTTGTTTGCTATAGCGTTAATAAAAACGCTTTGCAGTTCATCAGGGAAAAACCTGGAGGTCAGAAACAGGTTAAACATTAATCGTACGTCAGAGACCTGTTTTCAGAGTTGTTGTTACAGCATTGTTGTCTGCTGTGTGGCAAACCAGAAATGCCTTCCCGCAATCTCATATCTGATACAGTGGCATGTGTACGGCTGTAGATTTTATAGACCTTTGCTCAGATAAGGAATCGTTTTCTTTGACCACTAGAGAGGGATCACAGTAAAATTATGTTTGGTACTTATGCTGGTTTCTTTTTTTCCAACTTAAGCATTTGTTAAAATAAATGGAGCAGAGGTGGTGAAATAGTGTGTACTGATCCTTAACAAACAAACTTTTGAGCAGAATTCTGGACAGATGTTTCTGAACCTTGAATTTTAAGTTTCACTTATGAAAAGCAAAGGGGGAATAGAGAGTTTCTTTTGCTGTCCAGGCAAGCTGGCAGATGGAGGCACAGCAACGTGGTCGGGTGACTCCGTGGAAGCTACCCTACAGCCCAAATGTTCTTCTCCCACTTCTATGTTTTGTTGTTGACTTTACAGTTAAACCCAAACAAACCACCTCCTGAAAATTTAGGAAGTAGTACGATACGCTGACTTCATACACGCTGGATTATTTTATCCTTGCAGGTCATTCGGTTTCCAAGCTGTCATAATTTTTGTCCTTTTTACATGAACATCATTATTTCCCTCTAATATTTGGTTTCTTCTTGGCAGAATTTAACGTCGGTCAGTATCGTCGAGCTTTGGTGAAGAAGTATAAATCTTTTGAGTTCTTCCTGCCTGACAATGAAGAGGGCTTGAAAATCAGGAAGTAAGTTTTGAATGTGTTTTGCTGTTGGGATTGAAATGGCAGCCTGTGTAATTTGCTTGTGAGAGACACCTCTTAAGTTGTTCTGTTTGCTCAAGAAAGACCGTTAAGAGACTGCGGTATGAAATGACAAGGAGGAGAAAGTCTAGAGAAGGCCTCTTAAAGAAGATTGACAGGGGACAGGACAAGAGGGAATGGCCTCAGGCTCTGCTAGGGGAGATTCAGGCTCGACATAAGGAAAAAATTCTTCACAGAAAGGGTCGTTAGGCGCTGGAACAGGCTGCCCAGGGAGGTGGTTGACTCGCCTTCCCTGGAGGGGTTTAAGATGTGGGTGGATGAGGTGCTGAAGGACATGGTTTAGTGTTTGATAGGAATGGTTGGACTCGATGATCTGGTGGGTCTCTTCCAACCTGGTGATTCTGTGAATGGGAAAGTCTTCTGGTTTTCTTTACCGTTTGTTGTTATCTACATTTAAGAGCGCAATATGAAATGAGAGGGAACAGAAATCTTAGGGGATTGGAAATGTGATTTGTTTAGGCTCCTTAAAACAAGGAGTGTTTTATTCTTAATTGCTTCGACTCACGCATCAAAAATGCGTGGACTTTGCCACTGTCTGGAGTTTGTTTTGTGGCTGCCCCTCTGCTTGTCCCCCCTCTCTCTCTCTCTTTCCTCTTTCCCCTTCAGCAGCAGCTGAGAATCGCTGGTATCAAAGGAGAACAACTTCCCCAAGAACCTCTTAAGGCTCTGGGGCCAAAGAGTAGTAAGGGGGTGCATTAGCTTTTGCCTTTAGAGGTAGAACCAAACCTTTTAACGCGCCTCTGTGCCACCTTTTAGACTAAATGGTAAGGAATAGAATGTGAAATGGGCTGTGTGCTAGTCTGCCTACTTAGCAATGAGTAAAGAGAATTTGTGTTTATTTAGTGAACAGCTGACTGATGAATCTCAGTGCCTGACGTTCATTAACGATACTAATGTGCAAATACTGCCAGCATGGAAAAACCTTCGTTTTTCTTTTAAGATCAAACTGCATCTGCAATATGGTAAATGTAGAAGGGCGAAGCGTTTCAGTCTGGAAGTCAAAAGCAAGTAAAGCATTGAAAGGCTTTTGAAATGGGCAGGTTTTCTGTTGGTACTGCAAAAAGACTCTGCTTATTGGAAGCAAACGAGGCTTTGTTCTGCTAATGAGCAAGTTGTGTACAATTCTGCTAAGGAGTAAGTCGTGCACAACATTGTGTTGCTCTCCAGTATTATTTATGTGTTAGAAATGATAATGGACTTTGAAGGTAGTACTGATGCTGGGGAAATAAGAAAGTCGCAAATGAATTTATTCTTTTCCAGATTTAACATGAGTGTAAAGTATGTAGGGGTGGGGTTTTGGTGTTTGTGTCCTCAGTTAGTCTCCAGAACCAGTTATATTGGGTTAGTGACTACCATAGGGTGTTATTTTCACTTTTATCTCTAATACTCATTGCTAACTTTCTGTTACTCTGTCTTAACAGGGTTTTTTTGATATAATTAATTTTTATGCGATAGTTAGAAGTAGTAGATCACTGAGAAATAATTGTCTCCCCACTTAAGCTTAGGGCCACAAAGTGAAAGCCTGCAGTTCATTTATTTTTCTGTCTTTGGCAATCAAATTAAGCAGCAAATATCTGTGACTAGGTAATCGAGAAAAGAATGCGGTTGCTGGGTTGATTCAGTGATTTTACTTTAGATCAGTGAAAAACTTGTACTGGTCAGCCAAGCTGGTGGATGTTCTGCAGCAACATCACAGTAACGGGTTGCACAGGGAGGCGGGGGCTAGTGGATTTTTAGGCAGGTGGCCGTGGCCAAGTTCCCTTAGCATCACTTACCTCTGGATTTTAAGCAGGTTTTGGAGGGTGGTGCTGGGTAAAAACTGTGTAGTTTGGAGTGACATCCCCTAACACATGCAGGGCACTTTGGTCACAGGGCACAATTGCATTAATAAAATGACTTTAACTAGCGTTTGAGTTTTATTCTTTTTCCTTTTTAAGACAGTGTGCCTTAGCAGCGCTGAATGACGTCCGACAGTACCTCAGTGAAGAGAACGGGCACGTGGCTGTAAGTTTGAAGACAGGTTTTTTGAGATGTTTCCCCACAAAAATGTGTGTGTGTGCTAGATCATACGCAGCCTAAGTTATTCCAGTATCCAGTATATCAGATTTTTTTTTCTTCTGGATTTGATATTAAGTCTGCGTTGTAGCTGCAGGGAAAAGAGCTCTTTAGCTCAGGGCGATGATGTTGTATTGAGCAACTTTGTGATTTGAGGGGTCAACTTTCAGCGCTGGAAACTGCTCTAAGGTCTCCCCAGAGCCTTCTCTTCTCCAGGCTGAACACCCCCAGCTCTCTCAGCCTGCTTGTGTTTCTATTTCATAGTCGAGTGTTTCAACTGAAAGTTAAAAGACTTACTGAACAAAAAGCATCCTGGGTATTGCTTGGCAATTGTGCTACTGACGTAAGACATCTCTGAAGAGAGCAGGAGAAACTCAAATTGCTGCATATCGATGCGTAATGGTGCTTTCATTAACTAATCAGGAAAAAACATTTAACTATAAGTTTGGCTGGAGGCATGAGGTAGAGTTTTTACTTTGGCAAACACTGTACTTTGGTAAAACATTTATGTGGCTCTGATGCTTTTTAAAGTCCTCTCTCTGCCTACTTAATCCTAGGTCTTTGATGCTACAAACACAACTCGAGAACGCAGAGAAACTATTTACAAGTTTGGTGAAGAAAATGGATATAAGGTGAGTCAAAAAAGCCAAGGGACTCTGAGCTGCTACCTGGATAAGTAGGGCAGCGATCTCTACTCCTGCTTTAGAGGTGTGCTAGTACAGACCACATCCTTCCTAGATGTTTAGGCAGTAGAACACCTTGTGTCTTCAAGCTTTTTTTGTGATGAAAAGTGACCCCATCCTCATTTTTTTTGTCATTGTTTGGAGCTAATATTTTATGCTCTGACTTTACTTCTGTCATCCTGGATCTGTAGTTCTTTGCGTACTGACAACAAAAGCTATTTAAAATATGAAGTCAGGTGCAGTTTGGATTTTTGCTGCGGAAACAGATAGAGAATTCCATGTTAGTTCTGTACAGACCAAAAACTTTCTGCCTTCTGCTCAGGATTGTTTTGCATTAGCTGTTCTCCAGTAATCTTAAAGGGGTTAGCAGGGAAGCAAGCAGCATGTTTAGTGTTTGATAGGAATGGTTGGACTCTATGATCCGATGGGTCTCTTCCAACCTGGTGATTCTATAATTCTATGCTGCTCACGTGTGTTAGTCTCCAGAGGCGAGTTAATGCATCTTCTTCCTTCCTTCCCTCTGGCCAACATCACTTCCCGTTTGGATTGAAGACTTTTTTTGTTGAATCGGTATGTGTGGATCCAGAAGTCATCGCTGCAAACATTGTGGTGAGTAGAGGGAAGGTTGCTTTAACTATTTTCAGCCAAGTTTTAAGTGGCGCGGTGTTTTTAGAAGTACATTAGAAGAACTTCCAATAGCAAATAAAACTTTAACGGAACGCTTGAGTTCTTTTCCTGTCCATGTTGTATACAATCTCATAAGTTTAATTAAATGAAGAACAGCTCTGTTTGCTTTACATGTATTTTCATTAGTGTCTAGAAAATAAGTGTTTGTTTCTGTTCTCACTCTTCCTATTTCAACCTCAGTAGGAAAAGGAGAGAAACTCGTGTACTATTTGATAGGAATGGTTGGACTCGATGATCCGATGGGTCTCTTCCAACCTGGTGATTCTATGATTCTATGAAACCTCAGTAGAAAAAGGAGAGAAACTCATGTACTGTTCTCCTTTTCTTTATTTTAAACAGCAAGTGAAGCTGGGTAGTCCTGACTATGTTGATTGTAGTAATGATGAAGCAACTGAAGACTTCATGAAAAGAATCGAGTGCTACAAGAACTCTTATGAGACCCTAGATGAAACTTTTGACAAGTAAGTGATGAAATGATAGTGTGATCTCAACCGGACTATTTTTAAGATGCTTCCTTAGGGGGTGGAGAATTCTGTAATGGGCAATTAGTGCTTTCTATTTATGTTTCTTTAATGGCTTTGAGCTCTTTCCTTTGATAAGTGAGAGTTGTCTTGGAGTTGTAGCCTGGAGACTTGCTTGCATGAGGAAAACTTGCTGTTGAGTCTGCTCTGCAACAATATTCTCTTTGATTTTCCCACTTGGAGAATGGTATGATTCTTCTGGGATAGAGACAGCAGTTACAAATTATTCCAGATGAGCTGTAGTGGCTGGTTATTTGTTTTCTTAGAATATGGAGGAGTCCCGATTGATTTCTAAGAATAATTTCGTTTGTTGACATGGCCTAGATAAATTTGGAATACATTAATCTTAAATATGACATCTAAATTTATTTATTTGTGCAGTTATCCTGCAGATGCAGGGCTGTGAGAAAATCTCATAGCTAGGTTTGCCTAAGCCATTCATCTGGTTTTCATTCCCTTTGAACACCTAGAAGTAAGGCGGGGATGAACCACGTGAGGAGAAGCCCCGTTTCTCTTGCTGCAGTCCAGGATTTCAGGGTGGGATTTTGAGCCGTGCTTACACCGGGTGCTTCTGATTTGTTTTGAGACCGGTGCTGTGGAGAAGGCTGAGCTGCATTTTCATGTAGTTGAGTGTAAGCAGCGTGAAGCTGGTTCAATCGGTTCAGTTCATGCGTGTAATTTGTGATGGACCTAATGGTTGTGTCTGGCTGAAATAGTAATCATTAACTGCAGAGAATGCTATCAGAGATGAGGGGATGATGCTTGCTTCTCTTCACCTCCGTTTGGTTTTACTGTAAGTTTTCTTGCTATGTTGTGGGGCGATGCCTCAAATGCATCACTAGAAACCAATAGTTCTTATTTTCAGCTTGTTAGACTTTTTTCCCCCCTTTAAACTAGGTACTACTCTGAAATTATAGCTCAGATGAGAAAGGATAAGCAATGAAAATTGAAATATAATCTGTCTGATGCTGAGAGAAGGTAGCGATGGAGTAAATCACAGTCCTGCTAATGTGAAGTGGTTGAGAACATGCTTTGCTTCAGGCTTGTGCCTGGACTGTCTGATGCTGTAGTTTTTCTGGAAGGGTTACCTGACGTGGGTAAATAGTTACTGTGGGTTTTGGCCCCTGGGTGCAATCAGACACCCGCTTGCTGTGCAAGAAGTGTTTTTAACCTGGAGAAAAATACCTAGTTTCATAAAATCTGGATATATTATTGAAACTACCACAGCTGAATGGCTTCACCGAACCTTCATTTTGCCAAGAGCAGGATCTCGAATCGAGATAATGTGCAAGTAAAAGGAACAGAAAAGAGAGGGATGGGTAAATGAAGATTTTTAAATTGCTTTGGCTTACTACCCCTTTGTTTTATGAGGGACACGGTTTAGCGTTTGATGGGAACGGTTGGACTTGATGATCTGGTGAGTCTCTTCCAGCCTGGTGATTCTATGATTCTATGATTTATAATGAGAAAGAGTGGGTAGGTTGTGGTACGTGCTGATAGAAACTATGTGGAATCTTACATGTCGTCTTTGTTTGTTTGTGAAAGGGATCTTTCTTATATTAAAATTATGGATGTTGGGAGGAGTTACCTTGTGAACAGAGTAATGGATCACATCCAGAGCCGGATTGTCTACTACCTCATGAATATCCACGTGACTCCTCGGTCAATCTACCTCTGTCGGCACGGAGAAAGTGAACTCAACCTGAAAGGGAGAATAGGAGGAGATCCGGGACTGTCTGTCCGGGGCAAAGAAGTAGGTACCTCCCGAACAAGGGTGACTGGGTTTTGTGTGTGTCTGTGCATGTGTGGAGTTCGTGCTGTGTAATTACAGCTTTCTTCTACACCCCTTTTTGACTAATGCATTTAAGAAGGATTTTTTCAGTTATATGTGTAGTGGAAACTGGAGGAACCCGCTTTGTGTGCTGTGATTTGGTGCATACTCTTTTATCTCTCTGTCATTCTGTTGGTTAAAATTCTTTTTTATCCTTCAGTGTAAATCATTTTTTAGGAGACCTTTATTTTTTAACTCTAAAATCCTGACTTGTTGGATGATCGTGAAGGCTCACAAGGTAAAGCCGAAAGGAAAATCCCTGGAGGGTTAAGATGGGAACTGCAGAAAACATGTCTTCCTTATAATCCTTTCCTTCCCTCCTCTGTCCCTCTTGGTTTAATGGAATGTGATGTATTTCTTAACAAAAGCTTTGACGGAGCCGTTCGGAGAAGTTACAGTGAGTTTCGAGGCCAGAGCGTGCGCGTTCCAAACTGAACAGAATGTGCTGGCTCCCAGCCCTCACCCAGCCTCTCATGGTTTTTCTTTCAGTTCGCCAAAAGCTTGGCGCAATTTATTAATGAGCAAAACATCAAAGATCTGAAAGTTTGGACCAGCCAGATGAAAAGGACGATTCAGACTGCGGAAGCCTTGGGAGTGCCTTACGAGCAGTGGAAGGTTTTGAATGAAATCGATGCAGTAAGTTCCTGTCCTAAATATCTAATAAATTGCTTTGTTTGCTAGGGTTGAAGGAAGTACTTGATTTTGTAATTATATGCCCTTTATGGGATAGAAAAATCATTTAAGCTGGTTCTAGAGGGTGGAAAAACTGTCATTAATTCCTGTTAACAAGGCTAAAAGTTGGATGATTTGACATAATTAATTTAGTGTTGGTTTCTTTCCCCTGTAGAAGCCACAATGCTGTGAAATTTTTGATAGGTGGGGATCGGAAGGAAAAAAAGCTTTGGTAACTGGCACTTTTGAGCTGCATCTGTAAGATGTATAAGCAGATGTGATAGATAAAATGTGACCCTGCTCACCCACAACTTCACTCGTACAGGGATCAGATGATTCCTTCTAACACATCCGAGTCCAACTTCATGTCCTGCTCATCAGTTTTAAGTGTCAGAGTAATAAAATACAACTGCTAAAGGTTATTTATACGTGGTTTTATTTAACAGTGATAGCTGCTTCTTGCGCTGCTGGAAGTTCATGCTTTTTAATTTATGACCTGTAGGGAGTGTGTGAAGAAATGACGTATGAAGAAATACAAGAAAATTATCCTCTTGAATTTGCACTGAGAGACCAAGACAAATACAGATACAGATATCCTAAAGGAGAGGTACGCTGTTTTTTTCTTTCGGAAGGTGAAGGGCTTCCCTGTTTTCTGGAATACACACGTGCTGGCTTTAGGAAGGAAAAAATAAAATTAATAAAAAGGTTGTTCCTTTCTCCAGGGGAAGGCATGTAGGAGCTTGCAAGGACTGAACCCAGACCACTTAATTTGAAAAATAAAAAACCAGAAGAATAGATTTATACAAATAATGGAGAGCTTTGGTCTGGGCACTGTTTCGATGGTGGTCCTACAGTGATAAAGCAGGAAGAATGATTCTAAGGCTTCAAACTACTGTGTGCGCAGACGTCCTGCTAAGATTGTCTCGTTGTGTTCATCCTTGCTGTAGATAATGATGTTTTGCATGCAGTTCTGGCTGAAATGCTGGGGGGAATCTGTAGCCACATTGGTCTTTCACTTGCTGCTGGGAAAACAACTTGCAGAAGCTTTTCTAAAGCAAACACGTTACGGGTGGCAATTACCAGCCGGTCACCCGGCCTGTGGGTGGGTGCTGAAGGCTCAGAATTCAGGGCAGAGGAGTAACCGGAGCAGCTGCTCGGCTGTTTGTGGCAGGAGGAAGCAGAGCTCCGAGATCTTATTTCCTCAGCAGTCAGGTGTAATCACTGTGATGGGAGCAGCGTTCGGACGGGTGTGACCCCTGTCTTCCTAATGAGGCAGCCGGTCATTAAGCTGCAAAGTTCTTCTAATCCGTTTGAACCAGAAGTTATGTTTTTCAAACCGATGCCGTCCTCTGGGACGGCGACAAACGCTTCGAACTGCTTCATCGCCTTGGGGTGATGGGTTGATCTCACTTGTTTGTCGAAGGCAGTTTCTCCGAGTCGCAGGCCCAGCTGGGCACTGCTGGTTTCTCTTGCCAAGATCAGGATCAGCAGCGTCGCTTCCCAGCTGGGCAGCGCCCCTGCCTGCCTGGGGAACAGTGTGTGCTGGTCATTCCCTGCCCTGCTGGGTGATAAACTGCATCCTCCCCATGTGCAATACTCCCAATTTTGGAAATATTTGATTTACTGTGTGTGTGGAAATTAACTAAAGCACCCACATGTGGAAATCCTGCTGTTTACCTGCTGTGCAGGACAAGGGTGCAAGAGAAATCCACCGTCCTAGCTTTGTTTTTTGATGGGATAGGGGCTGCCGTTGATCACTTCATCAAGGCCGTAGTTTGCTTTCAAAGGGCAGCCTGAACAAGTCAGGCTTTGTGAACCGTTTGTGTGCTGCCTGTGGGCTGAACGTCCCAGATTTTGAAGGTGAGGTGTGGAAAATAACGTGCAAGGCTTAGCCTGTACGTTTGCAGGTGCTGTGAGTTAAATTCTAGGGATTTTGTGGAAATTCTTGATTATAGCACTATTTTCCACAAGGGAGGTTTATTTTATGCTTATGTTCATTGATAGTCTGGAAGACCCAGATTGTGCTTTTAATTTAGGGAAAACTTGCTACTGTATTTGTCTGTGCGCTAATTTAGATGGTGACTAACATGAAAGAAAGAGCAACTGTATGAATATAATGTTCAAAGAGTTTTCCCTTTTTCATGTGCTGCGTTTCTCCTCCCTGCCCAGTCCTATGAAGATCTCGTTCAGAGGCTGGAGCCAGTCATTATGGAACTTGAAAGGCAGGAAAATGTGCTTGTCATATGTCACCAAGCTGTCATGCGCTGTTTGCTTGCATATTTTCTTGACAAGCCTGCAGGTAAGTCTTCCTCGATACACTACAAATGACCTAGTTCTTGAACATTTACTTATTTAAGGTTCCAGACATTAAATTCTAACGCTTCACGAGAGGGTCATTGTGTAAGGCGAGTACTTGAGTGTAATATTTTGTATTTGACCCACAAGTGAAACTCGATAGTTGATTTTTATTGAGTGTTTGGGTTTTGCTGTTAGTAACATCTCTGTTACAGACTAGGAAAGCAAACAGATGTCAGATAAAAAGATGCTTAAGTCATTGACCTTTAGCATAACAGGACAGTTCATGTTCTCATAACCTGTTTCATATAGAATTTGTGGTTTGATTTCTCAGAGCAACTGCCTTACCTGAAGTGCCCGCTGCACACTGTCTTAAAGCTAACCCCGGTGGCTTATGGTGAGTAGCGTTAAGTAGATGTAAAATATAAGCCTGCACTGTCTGTGTCATCGGTAAAGTTCATGAAGCATCGAAATTAAAGCACGTTTTTCATTTAATGGTTGGACTCGATCATCCAGCGGGTCTCTTCCAACCTGTTTTTGCCTATGATTCTATGATTCATTTTGCTTTAAAACAAATCAAACAATTAGGTTTGAGGATTGCACGTGTGCCTGCACAGCTTTGTTAGAATCAATGAATCCTTCGGTTTATATTTTTCTTTGCATTATGCCTGGAAATATGTACGTAGTGGTGAAAGCCTGAAACTGCCTGTGGCTGTAGCTGCTGGTGGGCAGTGTTCATAAAATCATAGAATCATAGAATCACCAGGTTGGAAGAGACCCATCGGATCATCGAGTCCAACCATTCCCATCAAACACTAACCCATGTCCCTCAGCACCTCATCTACTCGTGCCTTAAACCCTTCCAGGGAAGGCGAATCAACCACCTCCCTGGGCAGCCTGTTCCAATGCACAATGACCCTTTCCGTAAAAAACTTCCTCCTAATCTCTAGCCTAAATCTCCCCAATCTGTTCTTTTGTACTCAATCCATGCTATTTTGCTAATTTCTTCTGGCACTTACACGTCTGATAGAGCAAGATCTCAGTTTTTATTGATATATTTCAATGTGTTGCTTTTTATAAGACGAGGAAATTAACATTTATGTTGATTACATGCTTTGCAGAGACGTTAAGCTCTTACTTTTAAATAACTCTTCTCTTTTCCTGAAGTATTTGTCGTTGGACCTTCGTGTTACCACAGGAACTTCCCTTGCTGGCAGTTGTCAGCAGCTGTTACTGGCGCTTAGCTCAGGGGCTTTAACTGTGATTTGCAGAGCGCAGGGTCTGCGTTACAACACGCACGCTTGGGGTTTAGGCTAATTGCTAATTAGGTTTTGTGTGCAGTTTGGCCTCGGCTTAACATGTGCCTGCTGTTAATTTTCTTTAAGCGATGGCTTAATTGTATCTTCTGAAATCTCATTGCGCTTCAGAAGAGTGTTCGTAGAGAGCTGTCTGCACAGCTTACTGGGAAATGGATCGCCAAAAATGCTAGTCAAGTTATTAATCACAAGCGCTAAAGTGTCTTTGATGATCAGCTTGGAAAAAGAGCTGGCTGGGCCTTTGCTTTGTTCAGTTTCAATTAAAATTCAGACAAGTAACTAGCTACTACGCTGGGAAATCTGTCTGAAGAGATGTTTGTGGTTTAATTGCTGCGTCCTGCAGCAGCATCTGCTGATACTGTGGTGACACCTGGTGTTCCCAGCCTTGCATGGCAAGCTGGGCTTTGAAAATACAGATTTAGAACAGTTAGAATGTCTCTTTTTTTTTTAATTTTTGAAACTAGATTCTCCTGTCTCGGCTCAGACTGTTCTCACAGGGAGGCTTTTGGCTTGGGGTGGTTCTTGATTTGTTATTTTTCAGTTGGGAGTTGGGTGACTCCTCATAAATTTTAAGAGGGTTTGGGTGTTGGCAGTGTTTACTCACTTACGCTAAATGAGGAAGGAAAAGAAGTGGCATGAAATGCCGTCTGCATCCTTTTGACTTCAGTGTTCTTGTTTTCAAAGTCTTTGATATGTGTCTGATTAGCACAGTTCAGTCGACCTACTTTTTGGGAATTTAATCATCTGCAAATCCATGGGCTGTGTAAACTGTTTATACAGTAATAAATCTATAGCGTTATTTGAAGTCGATGTGTCAGTTTGGCTCTGGTGAGGCAGGATCAAACACAGCCTGTTGAGTGGTTTCCAGCTAATCCTGTTGTGGGGTGACCCCTCCCGCGGGGGCTTGCTCTTCCTGGCGTTTGAAGCATCGTTTCCACCCGAAGCATCTGATCCTCAGTAGGGGAACGTCTGTTAGAGCCTGACAGCTGAACCAGCTGAAATTAGACTTTCACCCAGCAGCAGGAGCAGATAGGAGAGAGAAAATGCACTTTGTAGGTGTGAACTTGCACATCAGCTGGGAATACACACATTGTAACTCAGAGCTTGCTTTAGTTTGGTATCGGGGCTCACAGTGCATCAGTGAACAGCAAGATGATGAGGGTTCCCCTCCCAGTGAGAGATGGATGCTTTCCCACTTTAAAATCTGTTTTCTTGCCGACTTTATCCCGGCGCTGACCCTCCTGCAGTGTTTGCTCACAGCGTTCACGGCAAATGGAGTTTCTCAGAATAGGTGTTCCTAGGGGAAGGCAAATATTTGCTTAATTCTTGTTTTAAAGTGCAGTAGCTTTCTTAGAAAAAGGCTAAAATCAGCTTTTTGTGTCATGTAGTAGTAATTCTGTAGAGTGTGTTATGAGTATNAGGGGTTTAAGGCACGAGTAGATGAGGTGCTGAGGGTCATGGTTTAGTGTTTGATAGGAATGGTTGGACTCGAAGATCCAATGGGTCTCTTCCAACCTGGTGATTCTATGATTCTAAGTGAGCAGCAAAAGCTGAAAACCTGTTTGTGATAGAAGATGGACCCTGTAGTTTATCAGGGGAACCTGACTGCTAATGGATGTTGTGTACAGTAGTGGTAGCTTGTAAAAGTCACATTCATGTGAGAGAACAACATTTAGCAATTGGCTGCTACTTAAAATGATGTGGCCACAGCTTATTGAGTCATAGAGTTCTCTAAACGGGTCGGTTTATACTACCCGAGTAATAATTTTTTGACTGTTTAATTCTTCTTGCCACTCTGAAATTTTCCGTTTTTTGAGTGAAAAGTTCCTTTTCAGAAGTCAACTTTAAAGTTCCATTTATCTGGTGGTTAAAGCTCCGTCTTGCTAACATCGCACAGTGTCCTAGCTTGTAACTCCTTTCATGTTTTATAAAATGGGAGCAGCGTTTGTCTTCTGTATTACAATGAGGTTCTAAGAAGTATAGGATGTTCAAAAAAAACCCAAAAGATACAAATAAGAACTTTCTGACCCAATGTTGTTGTTCAAAATGGGAATTTCTTTTGAGAATTAGAGATGGGTTATCAGGTTGAGAATGATATTGATCCTGGTGGAACAGATTAATTTCAGTAGCTGTAGCTGTTTGGATTTTGAGAAATGTGTGTTAATTGGAAAGGGGGAAGTTATTAACCTTCAACTCAATCGCATCTTTACTTATAACTTGATTTGTAAAGCAAACCAATTCTGAAGTTGTGTTTTCTATCAACAGGATGTAAAGTAGAATCTATATTCCTGAATGTTGAAGCTGTAAACACGCACAGAGATAAACCTGAGGTAAGAATATTTCTCAAATGGGAGAACTTCATAGAATAGAACTTAATGNAGTGTTTGATAGGAATGGTTGGACTCGAAGATCCAATGGGTCTCTTCCAACCTGGTGATTCTATGATTCTAAGTGAGCAGCAAAAGCTGAAAACCTGTTTGTGATAGAAGATGGACCCTGTAGTTTATCAGGGGAACCTGACTGCTAATGGATGTTGTGTACAGTAGTGGTGGCTTGTAAAAGTCACATTCATGTGAGAGAACAACATTTAGCAATTGGCTGCTACTTAAAATGATGTGGCCACAGCTTATTGAGTCATAGAGTTCTCTAAACGGGTCGGTTTATACTACCCGAGTAATAATTTTTTGACTGTTTAATTCTTCTTGCCACTCTGAAATTTTCCGTTTTTTGAGTGAAAAGTTCCTTTTCAGAAGTCAACTTTAAAGTTCCATTTATCTGGTGGTTAAAGCTCCGTCTTGCTAACATCGCACAGTGTCCTAGCTTGTAACTCCTTTCATGTTTTATAAAATGGGAGCAGCGTTTGTCTTCTGTATTACAATGAGGTTCTAAGAAGTATAGGATGTTCAAAGAACCCCAAAAGATACAAATAAGAACTTTCTGACTCAATGTTGTTGTTCAAAATGGGGATTTCTTTTGAGAATTAGAGATGGGTTATCAGGTTGAGAATGATATTGATCCTGGTGGAACAGATTAATTTCAGTAGCTGTAGCTGTTTGGATTTTGAGAAATGTGTGTTAATTGGAAAGGGGGAAGTTATTAACCTTCAACTCAAATCGCATCTTTACTTATAACTTGATTTGTAAAGCAAACCAATTCTGAAGTTGTGTTTTCTATCAACAGGATGTAAAGTAGAATCTATATTCCTGAATGTTGAAGCTGTAAACACGCACAGAGATAAACCCGAGGTAAGAATATTTCTCAAATGGGAGATCTTCATAGAACAGAACTTAATGTACTCTCTGAGCTGATTTCCATTGTCCTTGTGGTTAGAAATTGATGGGAATGGTCAGACTCGATGATTCGGTGGGTGTCTTCCAACCCGGTGATTCTATGATTCTGAATAACTCAACTAAGTGTATTTCATTTCACATATCAAGCTTTACTACCAGTTTGCTGTCGAGGAGGGGAAAATAATCTGTTTTATTGCGCAGATTTATCTTGTGTACAAGCTCTGGCTGGAGTAGTTTGTCTTGAGAAAATGACTGAGGACTTGGAGGTACAGCGTCAATCTAAAAAAATATATAAAGTTCTCACAGGCTTTGCCATTCGGTAGAAGTAGGGTGTAGTCAAAAAGTACATTATGAATGCCGTGCTTATTTTGGAGAGGATAAATAATGAAATCATCAGCTTTTTGTCACTGCAATCGCTGCTGTATGAAAATATGATGATCCGATGGGTCTTTTCCAACCTGGTGATCCTATGAAAAAGGCATCGATGATGCCACCTGTGTGTTGAGCAAAAGCTGGAGAGTAAATGCTAGATCTTGGGATGCAGCAGAACATCAGGGAAAAGGAAATTGAGTGTGTTTGTAACATGTAAGTGGAGATAAGACATCAGACCACGGCAGCTTTGTCCTCTCCCTGTGCCAGGCACAGGTTCTGTGTGTTCCTAGGGGTTGACATGAGCTGAGGTCGATTCTGCTGCTTGTGGAAGCATNAAAGCTCCGTCTTGCTAACATCGCACAGTGTCCTAGCTTGTAACTCCTTTCATGTTTTATAAAATGGGAGCAGCGTTTGTCTTCTGTATTACAATGAGGTTCTAAGAAGTATAGGATGTTCAAAGAACCCCAAAAGATACAAATAAGAACTTTCTGACTCAATGTTGTTGTTCAAAATGGGGATTTCTTTTGAGAATTAGAGATGGGTTATCAGGTTGAGAATGATATTGATCCTGGTGGAACAGATTAATTTCAGTAGCTGTAGCTGTTTGGATTTTGAGAAATGTGTGTTAATTGGAAAGGGGGAAGTTATTAACCTTCAACTCAAATCGCATCTTTACTTATAACTTGATTTGTAAAGCAAACCAATTCTGAAGTTGTGTTTTCTATCAACAGGATGTAAAGTAGAATCTATATTCCTGAATGTTGAAGCTGTAAACACGCACAGAGATAAACCCGAGGTAAGAATATTTCTCAAATGGGAGATCTTCATAGAACAGAACTTAATGTACTCTCTGAGCTGATTTCCATTGTCCTTGTGGTTAGAAATTGATGGGAATGGTCAGACTCGATGATTCGGTGGGTGTCTTCCAACCCGGTGATTCTATGATTCTGAATAACTCAACTAAGTGTATTTCATTTCACATATCAAGCTTTACTACCAGTTTGCTGTCGAGGAGGGGAAAATAATCTGTTTTATTGCGCAGATTTATCTTGTGTACAAGCTCTGGCTCGAGTAGTTTGTCTTGAGAAAATGACTGAGGACTTGGAGGTACAGCGTCAATCTAAAAAATATATATAAAGTTCTCACAGGCTTTGCCATTCGGTAGAAGTAGGGTGTAGTCAAAAAGTACATTATGAATGCCGTGCTTATTTTGGAGAGGATAAATAATGAAATCATCAGCTTTTTGTCACTGCAATCGCTGCTGTATGAAAATATGATGATCCGATGGGTCTTTTCCAACCTGGTGATCCTATGAAAAAGGCATCGATGATGCCACCTGTGTGTTGAGCAAAAGCTGGAGAGTAAATGCTAGATCTTGGGATGCAGCAGAACATCAGGGAAAAGGAAATTGAGTGTGTTTGTAACATGTAAGTGGAGATAAGACATCAGACCACGGCAGCTTTGTCCTCTCCCTGTGCCAGGCACAGGTTCTGTGTGTTCCTAGGGGTTGACATGAGCTGAGGTCGATTCTGCTGCTTGTGGAAGCATGTGCTACAGCATGAAAGTTCTGTAAAGGTGTCAGTGATTAAAAACTCCTGGTTCCCTTGCAGATCCTCAGGCTTGTGTTGGGTGGCACTGAAGCCTGGCTGAGGTTCTGAGCCTTGCCTGCAGGCTGATTTAAAGCCCTACAAGGTGGTGGAGAAGCAGGGTGAAAGTAGATGAGGACGTCTTGGAGCAGCTGTTCTGTTATCTGTGTTAAATAATGGAGATCAGCTGAACATCTTCAGTTTGGCTGTTAAAATATCAGTGCTGTATTTACAGCTTGCTGAAGTGCTTGGGGAATCGCTATTGGAATACCACTTCTCCAACTGGAGAGGTTTATTTTGAGGAGAGAAGCTCTGCTTGACTCACCCAGGGACTCTTAACGTGTCTAGCGAGAGACGTAGCTAATACTGACGCTGGTGTAGTTGCATTTCAGCTCCATCTGGAGGATCGTGCTGGATTTTAGTGACCCCAAAAAAAGAACCGCTTCTTCAGAGCAGAAATAAAATTGAGTTAATGAATTTTAAAAAGAAAGAGAAGAGCAGAGACATTTATATTAAAAAACCCAAATGCTTTTCTCCCTCTGTCCTGAGAAATGCAGACCAGTGAAGTGAGGGTGAAGCTGTTTGTGTAGTAGGACTGAATAAAGGACTAAGTTGATCCTGTGGGTGTTTAAGTGCTGCTCAGAGGTGCCGTGGAATTTGAAAAGCTTTCATTTACCTCACCTATGAAAACGTTAATTGCATTTGTAAAAATCAGATTTTCAAATACTCTGTTGGAATCAAAACATTTAATTAAAGGCAGCACCACAGATAACAATGGAGCTGGTAGATTCGGAATTGTTCAGCGCGCTGTTCTGTGCCCCCACAAGTAATTCTTAGTCCTCTTTCAGAACAGAGCTCTCCTTTTGGCCTTGAGCTGGAAACAACTATTTTTGCATCGCAGGAATGCAGGCAGAGCACTGGAGTATTTGTTTAGAGTTTGTGTAAACCTCATTGCACGAGGAGGATTTGTCTGAAGTGGAGTGAAAAGCCTTGTGTTTGTCAGCACTGTAGTGGCTTCATTGCTGACCTTTTCACATGAAGGAGGCTTTTCAGTGAAAATAATTCAGGGGAATTACTTTATTGCTTGGGTTTCCTCTGTGGGCCAGAAGACAAGTGCTGGTGTAAAATCCCAGCAGGTGATTCACACCCCTGTCTTAGCTGGTGAGTGACAGACGAGGGGATTTCTCATAGCAAGAAACCCAACTCTCCTTTATGGCTTTGTGGGTGGAAGGGGCGAGGGGAGATGTCACCAAAAGCTGCATTTGCTTACCACAGCCTANAGGAGGGAGCTGGCCTCTTCTCCCAGGTGACAGGGGACAGGACAAGGGGGAATGGCCTCAAGCTCCACCAGGGGAGATTTAGGCTAGAGATTAGGAGGAAGTTTTTTACGGAAAGGGTCATTAGGCATTGGAATATGCTGCCCAGGGAGGTGGTTGATTCGCCTTCCCTGGAGGGGTTTAAGTTATGAGTAGATGAGGTCCTGAGGGACATGGGTTAGTGTTTGGTGGGAATGGTTGGACTCGATGATCCGATGGGTCTCTTCCAACCCGGTGATTCTGTGAGATCTAGCTGGTGTCAGTCTTCAGTGGTTAAGGGGTCTGGGGAGGTATTTTTCTACTTTGTCAGAGGTTTACGTTGCCTATAACTCAAACAGATGTTCAAGTCTTCCTTTGGGAAAGAAGAATATGGCAAAGGCTGGAAGTTGCTTAGTGGAGAGATGTGGATGTGCTGTTTTTTCAGTGGATTCCCTGCTTGGGACTTGCTCCTAAACATGAACAAGCTGAGGGTTTGGTGAAACCAGGGATTGCTGCAGATGCAGTTTCCTGCTGTCTGATTCGGGGACACCAACCAGCCGTCGGTCTGCTGCCTTCTCAGGCTGTGGGAGCGTTAAAACAATCTCTACTTTTAAAGAAATGCATCCATGTACTTGTAAGGAATCGGATCGATTGGTATTTGTGTTGCTCTTACTTACGCATGATAAATATTCTCCTCTATATTTTTATTATTACACAGAACGTAGACATTTCCAGACCTCCCGAGGAAGCTCTTGTAACAGTCCCTGCTCATCAGTGACTCCCGTGTGCTGATCAACTATCCAACTCGGGGTGCTGGTTTCATCCTACTGCTTCAAAACGAATTGAAAAACTAATCATTCCACTCACTTTGCAATAAAAAAGCCCCACTCGAACCCAACTCAAACCCCAAACCTAATGTTTGTACAGCGCATGACTTGGAAAAAAAAAAATCAAATCATAATAAAACTGTATCATACTGGTTAATTTATTGCGGATGAGTTATCAAACATTAATTGGCTGTCACTGGAATGCTGGTTTTGTTAATTACCGTAATTTAAAAATCCTGCAGCGTTAAGTTTTCCTGTAACAGCCAGCAGTCATTTAATGGTAATTACAGAGTGTTTATAAAAACCATGAAACACAACGTCCTGTGTGAGATAAGAGAAAGTTGAAGTTTGTTTTCTAGGCCCCAGCATTATCTGTTTCAGTGCCCTTGGGAGTGATTGGACTGCTGTCTAGCATAGAATAATGGTTCATAGTTACCGTAAAGCCTTAATCCTGCTGATCCATAGATCTAGATTCTATGTGCTAATTAACCATGTGCTCTTTGAAGAGGGTAGCGAGTTTTTGCTTAGTTCCAGAACAATTACTCAGAGTTATAGGGATACATGTTTTTAATACACGACTTTTCTTAACAGCTGTTGTGCATTAAGGGTTCAGGGTTTGCCTGCTGGCAGGAGGGGTTTTACATTTCCTCTTTTCCTGCTTCTTGTATGGACAGGGGCGATGGAGAATTTACAGCTTTGCTCTCTTGTTTTGTACCTGGATTTTCTCTCGGTTACAATAAGGTGTCGACTGTTTCAGAAGGTGGAAGCAGGGTTGGCCTGGTGATTTGGTAGCTGGGCTGTGACCGCAGTAGGTGTGGGATCTCAACCCAGCAGGGAATGCATCCTAGGCAGAATGACAGGCTGGAGAAGGCTGTGGCTTGTTTGGGATGTGGTGTCCTGGCTCAGCTCCTTTCTCTGCGAAGTTACAGTGAGCAAAGCGAGGCAGCAGGGAGCTCTGCACTTTGTTTAGGCAGCATCGAGGCTGGGAAAGGCAGCAAATCAGTCTTGTGGATGTGTTTTCTGAGAGAAGTCTTGAAAGTAAGCAAGAGTGGCGCGTCGTGGAAAGCTTTTGTCTGTTTGGGTGGTTTGTTTCTCCAAAACTGGAGTTCTGGGGGAAAAAGTTACATATCTGCACTTCTAAAACTGAAAACTTCGGTGTAGTAATCAGGAATGTCTGAAATAAGCAAACAGCCTCCTGGCCAGAGAATCTTTCACTGTTCCGCCTGCTGTTCTGTTAAACCAGAGTCCCGGGGTGGGCTGGGGATCTGTCAAGTGCTTTAAAGTTAGTTTCCAGTTCCTCAGGGAGTTAGCCGGAGTCCTTCCAGGGATGTAGCTGCTTCTAGATGGGACCAGGACTGGTTTGTACCTGTTGCTGTTAAGGTTGTGCACGAAACCGAGTGCTGGGCTTCCCTCCCCCCGGGTTTTATCAGCACTTGCGCTTTGACCTTTGTGTGGGTTTTGTTTGTCTTACACTACATGTGTGAAAATGAGAAGAGGGAGCGGATTAGAAAAATGTGGTTAAAAATGGTGGTTAAGGGGGAAAAAATATTGAAACCCACAACATCGTGACCTGCTTACGGTGTACGGAGACCGATTGTCCTACCAGGCCTGGTGTAATATGTGTCCTTGCTGGCAGTGAAAAAGTATCTCCGAGAGCCTGTTTTTAGGGATCGGAGGCCCGTGGGCTCTGCCAGTTGGCTGGGATGAGGTCTGGGCCTGGCTTCCAACTTCTGCTCCTGGACTGGGACCTTTCTGTGTGTTTTCCAAAGCGTTTTGAGGAATTAAGCATTAAAACTCGCTCATCTTTTGCCTCACGCAACAGCTGCGTGTTAAGCTGACCGTGAAACCCTTGCTTTAAAATCTCTTTTGTCTTTAAATTTGCAGAATGTAGGTGTGAATCGGTCACGAGAGGAAGCTCTGAGGACGGTGCCCAACCACCTATAGCTCCAGCCCCCGCGGCAGCAGCTCTTCCTCAGCGCGGGAGTGGGAGGCAGCAGCTCAGGTCCCGGAGAACGGAGACGGCGTCGCTGAGCGAGTGGGAACGAACGCGCCTCCCCCTTCACTTTGAGACATTTTGAATGTGATTCAGCCTCTGCGGAGAAAACCTGTAGTTGTGGATAAACTCCCAGTGCCGAAAGGTATCCGGACAAAGATTTGCGGGAAGCAGAGTAGATTGGGGTTAGATTTTTTTTCATATGTAAACTTGTGCGGTTTCAGTGGTTTTTATTGTTCATCTGTGGATACTGCGAGATGGTTTATTGCCCGCGTCGGTTTTACTGTCAGATTTTAACTAGCCTTTACTTTCTTTCAGTGTTTTTCTAAGGGTTCCTCTTGTTTTCACTGTGAATGACTGCCTAGAATTGCCTGGAGACTTTTTGATCGTAGGTGAAATTCTACATTTTGAGCATGGGAGACTTCGTGTGGCGAAACTACTTGAAACTGCAAACCCCTTCAGCGTCTGCGTTTCAAGCTGAGCTTCTCTTTGCCAACCGCAACTTAAATTTATCTGAAACGGGGACTCTTTCCCCTTGTAAAGTAAAAGCAGTCAAATCAGGTACCTGAAAGATTCCACTGTTTTAGGCAGGTTTTAGTGTTTCCTGGTGCCAGCTGCGTGCTGAGGGCAGCGGGAGAGACAGGATTAAGTGAGGTTGTTAGAGAGGTCGGCACTTTCTGCTGTGGTTAGAGGGGATGAGCAGCTTTTCGGAGACTGTGAAGGGAGGGAGAAGGATTCTGATTGCCAAGGGCTGCTTGTCTTGTTAGTGCTGCGACGGTGTTTACTTAGGAATGGAATGTATTTCAGCATAAAAGCACGTGTTTCTCTTTTATAGCTACATTTCATACAGCAGGAAAAGAGTACAAAAGGTTAGGTGGAGTTTAACCTTTCTCACAGCTCATGCAAGAAAAGCACCAGGTAAATTCTGAAGGTCACGTTTCCCTCGGGGGTTTTTGTGTTCCTTCACCATCCCTGTTCTTCGCTGCTCTCTTGTACCTTGTGAAACTCCAGAGCTAAACATGGAATTCTTGAGGCCACGACCTTTTACCTGTACGGAATCGATGAGCATTTGGTGTGTGTTACCAGCCAACTGCAGCGAGCTGCTGGCTCCCGCTTCTGAAATGAGGAGAACTGTTCTTTGGTAGCCAGATTCCTTTATTTTCCAAGGGCTTCTTTTCTATTTATTGAGCTTTTCCCATGCGTGGTGCTGGGGTTTCTTCTTGTTTTGTTGTTTCAGTTTTTCCGTTTCTCAATTCCTGTGTGAAATTACGGGGCCCTCGTGACGTAGTTTTGCAGGCAGGGGCTGAATTCTTCGGTTTGCGCCGGGTTTGTAGCACAAGGTGCTGCTGCTGCTGCGATTTGTTTGAATAAGCTAATTCCAGCAATATCTTCAAGCCATACTGTAGCGCTGGGTTATGTTTCAGAAGAGGGGTTCAGAAGCAGAGGGTACAGAACAACCACAACCACTCGCTTCAAGCGCTGCTGTCGAAAGCTTTGAGTGCCATCCACGTGTTTGGTAATGCCCATTTCACATCTTTATTATAAATTCAGCTGTGTCTGTAGCTGTCGTGTGAGGAGAGAGACCAGAGAAGTTAATTTATTGATGCACCTTTGCGGCTGAAATGTAGAAGTACTTTCCCCTCCCTGTTCGATGTGTGCTCAGTGAGGGTTCTCCCTCACTCCTCTGCTGTCCAGCTGTGACCAGGACGTGTTGAACACTGTTTAAATGGAGAAAGTCAGAGTTTTTCTGTAGCTACAGAGGGTAAATCCCAGGAGGCTGTATTAGAAAAACAGGGTTCTACTGGCCCCCTGTGGTAACTCCTGAGCTTTTCCCACTGAGCTCTCCACTGGCAGGCAGGGCCTGAGGTGTCCCCCTCACCCTTTTCTTTGTTTTACCTCTCTCTGCTTTCAGAGGTGCTGTACAATCCCTCGAGGCTCAATGTAGTTTGTCCAGTAGGTATTTTTGTAGCCTGCTTTTGAGTATACTGTGATGAGCGTGTGACGAAGTGGTGTTCAGTAAAAAGAATCGTGTACAAGTGTAAATAAATTGTTACGCTGATACTTGAAGAGAAAAAAAAAAAAAAGAGAATATGAAGTTGTCTGTTCCACTTCAGGGAGGTGCCAAATCACTGGCTGCATCCGATAGCACGTGGAGACAGCAAATGTAGATTTGAAGGGAGCGCTCGGTTCTCCCTGGGGCGTAACCGCCCTTCTGGAAAGGCTCCGTTAGGAACTGGGGGTTACTGTCACTGTCCAGAAGTCGCGTGTGTGTCCCCCGTCCTGAGGGGAAGTGAAACCCTGGTCCTGACCGTGTGTCCCTGTATTTATTCCTGCCTGTGACTGCACTTGCCAGCTCAGCTGCAGCCTCTCTGGTGGGATTGGACCCTCTTTCCTTACAGCGTTGGCCTTCCTTGTAATCTTTCAGACAGATGTAATCATTTTTTTTCTTGACCTTTGATCAGAGTAATAAAGATCAAATGATGGAAGATGCGCTGCCGTGTGTTTCCTTGTGTCTGGAGGCAGCGGCTGGAGTGCCCGGTGAGTGTCCCTGCGGCGCTGCAGGGTTCCATGACTTTCAGAAGCCCAGGAATTGGAGCTTGGTGAAGAGAACTCATACACAGGCACAATTAACTTCATTTACCCCACAGGTTGCTATACACCAGCAAATAATTAACGTAACAAACTCATTAACTGAGGAAGATGTTGCATTGAGCTGTTGAATCAATACAAGCCGGGATTTGCAGGCAGTGATGGAGAGAGGTAAAGCTTTGAGAGTTGGACCTGCTCCTTGGTATTCTGAGCTGTGATCCACACGCTCCCAGCTCTGCTGCTCTTATTCATCCTCCAAGCGCTGCTGCTGCTTGGAGAAAGCTGAAAACCAACAGCAAAATACTCCAGTACAACTTTGCACATACAGGTTAGGTCAACGCATTAATTTTGCAGGGCTACTTGTCATTCTGAAGGACAAGGAGGAGATTAATTACTGTTTTGTGGTTTAGAGATATGTACTTCAATGTCTTGTTGCTCACTGTAACCACTTGTTTCTTCTCTGCTAGGTGGAAGGAGCAGCCCTCTTTGTTTTCAGCTCTATTCTGCATTTATCTTTTGTGTGGTTGGTAGTTTTGTGTGTTTCAGAGGCCCCCACAACAGCTACTGTCAGGCTGGGATTCTTTGCTTTTAGGACTTAACCAAAATGAAGACTGGGCCAAAATATCTGTATTATTTTTTAAGTGACTGGGGCTTAAATGTTAGTGTTTTTTACTGGCGTGGAGGTAAGACAACTTCAATTTAATTGCATATTCCTAGAAAAAAAATTTAAGCCGTTAAATTTTGATGTTTCTTTTAATTGAAGACAAATAAAAGAACCAAGGGCTCAAACACTTTAAAAAGAAAACATCACTGTCTTCTCTCGAGCAAAATATACAGCAGATGATATGTATATATATGTATATATATATATAACATAACTACATTCAAGTACCAAACAGAATTTACATTTTCCCAAACAGAGAAAATAACGCACGTGATTCACAGACCTTAAACCCAACCATGCATACAAACACTGCCAGGAAAGCAGCAGCTGGACACACTCATGCTACTGTGTATTATTCCAAAGGATCGACGCCACCCCTGGAATGCAGGACCCGGCGCCCCTGGGAGTGTCAGGGTTAGAGCCTTTAACTCTGTTTTCAAGTCCAGCTCTGCTCAGAGAGTCATTTGTCTAAGATCTGTTCAAATTTAGGGTTAGTAAAGGAAAATCCCTCGAACGCCGACTGGTCCATGGACTCGATCAGGTTTTTGTCGCTGTAAGACAACTTCGGCTTCTCGCTCAGAAATTCTCGGTCAAAGTTGTTGTAGTCGCTTGCCGATTTCTGTGTTGAACAGAGAGAGGAGACAGTTTGAGAGAAGCCCCGTCACTTCTTCCAGAACAAAACTGCTTAGGTACAAAAGGTCAGGAAGTTTTTGCTTGAGCTCCCTCCCTCCTCCCCCTTCAAGGAAAAAAACCAAATCTCTCTTTTGCTTATTTTAATGCCACCCTGAGACTTTACCTGGGCAATTGCTCAGCTGAAAACAAACAGCAGCTGGTTCCTTCAGAGAACCACATGGATTGTGGTAACTGCATCTACTAGAGGTGCCACAAGGTTCTCTGTGGACAGCAGCACTAACATTGCACCTGCTTATGTTGGAGCCCCACACCTCTTGCCATTAACCAACACTTAAATTTCTGAAAATTTTACAGTCTGTACTTAGAGCGAAATGCGATGCCCTGTGGCAGCTGCTGGGTGGCTGGAGAAAATATTTGTGTGTGTGTTGTAAAAATCCCTGTGCCTAAAGGCTGTTTTACAGTCTCTCTCTCCAACAGTTACTGGTTATTGGATCATTACGTTTCTAGAGTTTCAGTGGGAACAGGCAACATGAAGTTCTTGAACAGGACAGTGCTCTGC